>JARGXW010001418.1:0-21912 GCA_029204085.1 Mycena sp. CBHHK59/15 | reverse complement strand
GCTCGTCGTCGACACACTGGCTGCGAGAGGGAGAGCATCTGACGCCCTCACAATTATTGTCGAGCGCACCATGGCGGTCTGGATGAAGGGCTGGAACGCGTGAAGACACGTCTTCCACGTGCTCTGATGAGTTCTGCAAGTGATCTGACATTTGATTCTGAATCTCCAATATCCTGGCCCGACCCGACCATTATAAAGGCACGTCTTTCTGTTCTCACCAATCCATCTCCAGATGCCCTCCCAACTCTTTGACATCCAGACCCAGGTCCCTATGCCGTTTCTCCACCCGTTCCCCGGCTCACACCCGTCTCATAGCTCACCTTCTACGGTGCTTACCATACGAACCCGTATCAATATCATCATACATTGCATATGTGTCCCACTTCTTCTTTGGTACGGACTTGTCCTACTAGCTGAGGCTGCAAGAACAACGAAATATCTCCAGGTCGTTTCAAGTAATGGCCTCCAAGATCCCGGTCCCGGCTTTTATGCCGACTGTGCACCACGTCTTCTCGGACCACCTTATTTTCGACTTGAATTACTCTGCCCTTCATGCTGCGCTGTATCTCGCGTATTACTTCGCTCTTGAGCCACTTGCAGCTGTGCGTCGTCTTGGTTGTGCCATCTTATGGTGGACTTACGCTTGCTCTAGCTCCTGTACACGCCCCAAATAGTCTTGTCGCTGCTGACTGCGACAGCGTACTCCCGCTCTGCTAGCCACATCGCACATGCCGGGATATTACACGCGCTATCCTGGGTTGCCCAATTTGCAGGCCATGGACTGGCGGAGAAGCGTGCCCCTGCACTGCTTGACAACCTCATTGGAGGTGGGCTGGATTTCTTTTCCCTACGTTATAACCCCGACTGATGAGTGTAAATCAGCCGTGGTTCTTGCGCCGTTTTTCGTTCACTTGGAGATCCTTTTCTTGCTCGGCTATAAGCCCGAGATGCACAAACGGCTCAACAATGAAATCGGCAAAGAAATCACCAAGATTCGCAAGGCAAAGGGCGACCAGAAACGAGCGGCGGCGGCGAAGGAGAACTGATTTATTTCCTTCTATACTTCGTGTAATTACTATATGCAGTCTACTTTCAACCATACGTTTCTAGGTTTAAAAAGTCACTATGGTTTCGACGCACAATATAGGTTAAGATTTACATGCACATTTCTAGTCTACAGCCCAAATTCAAACGACGAGCTCAGTTGATAAGGCTTGCAGGAGGTGCCAAAACTGGCTCTCCGATAGCAGTAACGTATGCGGATGACAGTCCTCCGTCCACTTTGAAATCAGTACCCTAAACCAGAAGATGTAGCATCAGTATTCGATTATGAGGATAGCCGTCTGCCGAAAAGGAGACGTACAGTCATGTAGCTGCTGTCATCGCTGGCGACTATGGATAAGTGGTAAGATTATACTGTGGCTCGATGAAAAAAGCTCAGAAAACTTACGGAACAGGGCCGCTTTGGCTAGCTCAACTGCCTCTCCGAAACGTCCCATGGGGAGGTGGATCATCCGTCGGTCTCGCTTTTCAGCGGTGTTGAGGAAATCCATCAACAGTGCTGAGGGCAATGGTCAGGAAGAATATCGGCACCTGCATAACTTGACTGACGCGTTTTCAGCGGCCCCCTTGTAGCACGGAGGTCAGACCGGTTCCGGCATTCAGAGAACACACGTACGGGCATAGCGAGTTGATGCGGATGCCTTCCTTGGCATGCACCATGGCCAATTCACGCGACATCGCAAGCACCCCGCCCTGTACATTGGGCATATCAACACAAAGGATGAACGCCAGATTTCATGGCATTACTTTCGAAGCGGTATCTGCAGGGAGCACCACTAAATCAAATCCACGAACACACCACGCAATGACGGACTTACAAGCTAATTGTGGGGTCGCAGCACCCATCAACGCAACAAAGCTAGCTGTGTTGATAATGCTTCCGCCAGTGTGGAGCCCTTTGGAATCGTCTGTGGGGTTCTCCCGCATTGCGAGGATAGCATATTTGCATCCCCACCAGACACCTTTGAGATTAATGGTCATAGTGAGATCCCAAATATGCTCTTCAGTGTTCAATGCATTGTCGTCAGCGGGGTGCATGATACCTATAGAACGCGTTGCAGTCATTCAAATCGATGGATTCACCTAGTGTGCCCACCAGCATTGTTGAACTGCGAGGAAGTGGCCCGGTCAGGATATTCAGTTTTGAGAGCTGATAGTTCCCTACCATAACGTCAAGTCTCCCAAATTCTTCACTGCCAGATCCACCGCAGCCTTGATGTCCTCCTCTTTCCCAACATCAGCCCTTGTGGCCAAAGCCTTCGCATTTGGAAAGCGTTTGCGATCATCGCTGCGCTTTCTCTGCCGCTCGAAATTGATGTCCACAAGAAGGACATTGGCACTTCTTGGGCAAAGAGGATGGAGGATTCCAATCCGATGCCGCGCAGACGTAGTTGATGACCCCTGATTGTCAAGGGCTAGAGCAACTCACGATCCTGCACCTGTGATGAGAGCGACCTAGTAAAGTAAACAGAATTGAGGCTACACTTCCACTCTATGCTTTCTCTTACTTTGTTTTCGAGGCGGCTGGGCATGTTGAGGTGCGGTTGGATAGGGTTGGGACTAAGAGATAATCTGAGGCCATCTGAGGCCGAGATGAATTGGCGATAAGATAAACGCGATCACGCGAAGCGGTGACTCACGCTTGTGTGGAATCGATCCCTATTGGACGAACTAGCGCTTGAGCAGGCACCGGTCTTCTCAGTACTGCCAGGTGCCTAGTACTAAGCTCCTGCTTGTATCGTACACGACCCCGTACTCCCACTGTGAATCAATATTATGTTCTACGCTGGTCCTACGTTTGTGTCTGCGTGCCCTCCCGTTCCACTTCAATGACTGAGGGAGTCATCCGGATAACTACCGTCTCCAGTGCAAACATGTCATAGAATTCCTGGACAACATCCGGCAAGGATCCCAGCGAATTACCTGAACTCGCGGCACTGCTACCAACGTCTGGAGCGCATAGAGAATCTCCCGCGTATTAGGTTTGTCGTCGAGGCCTGGATTCATTGAAGCATCTTCGTCGGACAGATGTGGGGAGGACGCAGCGGAAACGGCCTGCGGCTCCCAGTGTATTCCCCGTCGACGTCGTCAGAATCGACTCTGTTGCCGAATCGTCCTCAGTGGAACAGTGACACTTGGTGCGTCAGTGCAATCTTCAAACATATCTGCCACGTCCAGAACAAGAGGGCAAATGTTTCTTGAGAGTTGCCTCCAAATGATGATGAATGATCAGGTTCTTCACATCTACGCGAACTGAGTGATTTAGTACGCATATTGCGACAGCTCTTACCTCTCGTGGCGCTGACCAGCTAGTTCCCGCTCGCTCCTTGGTCTCAACTCGAGCTCAAACTCCGCCTGCGAACTGGGGATGGGGTCATCATCAGTCACACCGATGGCGACGTCCGGAATCAAACTTGGTTTTTCGTTTCCTTCTGATCCCAGGTCGAGGGGAAACAGCCATTGCGATTGAGACGAAGGAACCACGAAGCCGTCATCGTCATGTTGCGCAGTGGGTGAGATATACTGGGATTGAGATGAAGGGACGGAATCGATACTTGAGCTTGCATGGTGTCGGCGCCGAGGCGAGGACTGGTAAGGGAAAAATACTGAGACTGCGATGAAGGTACAGGACCATCTGAAAGAGAACCGCCCAACGAGCCAGCGTCGACGGGCTCGAGCGTGCGGGGAGCGTAGAGGACGACGGACTGGTGAAGTGTGAAGAGGATATATCCTGGGATTGTGATGATGGGACGATTGACGACGTCGATTCCGAGTCCCTACCATCATTTTCATCTGGCACGTCATCCAAAATGGCAGCATCTCTGCCATAAGAGGCTTTCTTGCGCTGGCTTCTTGAACTAGAAGTGCTGCAAGGTCCGAGCAGCGTAGGGGAGCTCACAAATGCTACAGCTTTGCCACCCGCAGTATCCAGACCTTCCAACACACCTGACCCAGCTGGAGAGGTGCTACGATGTTGCGGCAACCGTGTTATTCCACTCGTTCCATCGACCAAAATGCGAGATGTGCATGACAGTAAGGGATCAGTCTGATTCCCAACAGATGGTGAACGAAGGTGTCTGCTTTTCATAGGAGCGGGGCTATAGAGGGGGATTTTCGAAACCTCGTGTTTCGGAGAATCATGAATCTTCGAGTATGGAAAGTCATTCGTAGCGGCGCCCTTAAGTTTTTCCGGGCGTGGAGATTCCGGCCTGTGCGCAAAGTCATGGGGAATTATGGCAGACATGCCACGCTCCTGCGGCGCAGGTTTTGTTTTACGATTATCTCTAGGCTCGGGGAAGGCTCGGTTTCCCTGGATCTCTTTCTTCCTTACGACAGGGATTTCTGCTTCATTAATACGGGGCCGCTTTTGCGCGGTCGAAGCGGAGGTCACTTGAGGATTTGCTTCCGTTTCTTGCTTGGAGGGAGACGTGCAAAATATGATGTTATGGGTATCTCCCCAAGCATATTCAATTTCTGTCCTGTTTCTGCCCGGCGGTGCCACGGAAGAGAGGGGAGTATCTGAAGTCCAGTGAGCGTAGTCTCTCTGGATGGATCTGATTCGTACCTCTGTCCAAGTGAGTGGTGGCAACGCCGTGACGCGTGAGGCCATGTTTTGCCTCATTTGTAACTATATACACCAAACCTTCTCTCTCCTCTCTCATGCCCGAGTCCCTCAGATCAAGAAAAGAAAGATGTCCCCCATTGAAACCGAAGCTCCCTTAACTCCAGTGTCAAATCTTCTTATCAAGCGGCTCTCAGACAAGGCCAAAATCCCTACCAGAGGATCACCATTATCTGCTGGATACGACCTGTACAGGTATGTCTTCGACGCGTTTTACATATAATAAACGCGTCTTTTCCTCATCATCATATCAGTGCAGAGAGAAAAACTGTTCCAGCTCATGGAAAGGCCCTAGTAGACATCCAAATCTCTGTCGCAGTTCCTGCGGGAACATACGGACGCGTCGCACCGCGCAGTGGCCTAGGTATGTTGAACCAGCTTGCAAAATCTCGTCCAACTAACCAAACAGCCTCAAAATTCATGATCGACACGGGCGCCGGGGTGATAGATGCTGACTATCGCGGTGTCGTCTTTGTCCTACTGTTTAATCATTCCGACAAAGATTTTCAAGGTTCGTCTCCTCCGTCTTCACTCCGAGTTTTGTTTACGTTTCAATAGTGGAAGAAGGGGACCGTGTGGCCCAACTTATTATCGAGCGGATCTATACTCCTGAAGTTATGGAAGTTCAGGTGGGCAGTATAACATACCTACGTCATTCGACTGACGGCGCCATTTTTAGGACCTGGATCAGACGCTCCGTGGTGCTGCCGGCTTCGGTTCGACTGGAGGGCATGGGTCACTCTAAACAGCTTTTCTTTGTTGCATAAAACAAGTCTTGCCGCGTGCATTGTAAATCTATCTAGATCGCCCAAACATGTGTTTTTAATTATCAGTCGACCGCCGACTCGGAACGCCAGGCTTCGAATAATGATGAAAGGTCTCGAGAGGTAGGTAGTAGCGAGGTAGGTAGTATTTCCGACAATATGCATACTCATTCGGCATCCCGGCAGAGAGTTACATCCAAGACGACCATCAGTTTGGCCTTGCAAGTAGAGTCTACCCACAGTGAACCATGAACGTCTTGCATACAAGACAATTCCGAGTCTCATACTTTTGCTTCCAGGTCATTATGTCGTCTGAAAAACCTGCTCAAGAAAACCCAAAGAACACTTCGGATACCGAATCTGTTACTCCTGCTAAATCTGATACTGTGGCCCGCATAGCGAACACAAGCTTGTGCGGCGACTCAAGAACCGACACATAGCTATGATCAAGTTTCTGGTTCTTGGTTTACCGGTTCTTAGCCCTTACTAAACAGTTATAGTATTGGGGGTAAGCACAACGAAACGTGGTGTTTGTTGCGTTATGAAACCAGTGTAGGCGTCATTGGAACAGCTTTATTCCTCAGCACTGGCTTGTCTTCCTGGACCCCCAAACAACAGCGGATTTGATTTTTGGTCAAGCTAATTCTCTTGGTTTGGTGGCCCAATCTGTATCCGTCTTCGATATGGGGCAACGGGTCATCCGTTTACGCCATGATGATAGGCCTCCTGCTTGGATATATCGCCGTTGGCACTATTACTTACTCACTCATGTATTCCTTCACGTTTCATGCTACTCAACACACTCACCCTGAACTAGGATCTCGCTTGGCGAAATGGTTGCATACCTACCAATTCCAGGAGGACATATAAAGCCCGTTGAACGATTCGTATGTGCCCAGTTGTCGTGAGGAGTTCGAGGTCAATCTCCCATGTTATAGGTCGATCCTGCCTTTTCGTTTATCATGGGGTGGGATCTGTTTCTGTATTCTCGCTTCCCTGGTACTCATTCTCCCTTAGGTGAAATTACTGGTATAATTGTCCTTCCCGTCGTATTGTCGGCCGCAGCTGTATTAATCGACTATTGGGACAAGAAGGTCAACAACGAGGTTGGTGCTCTCTGTCGGCATGATAGGAAGTGCTCAGTAACAAGCGCAATTCTCCAGGCTTGGATCACCATTATCATGGTAGTAGTAATAGGTATCAATATGTGTGGGTGAAGCGGAGTTCATTTTCGCGTGGGTCGATATCTAGGTTTCCGCTCTTAAATTCTGCTCACGCCCGCCCTTGTAGCTCGATCAAAATACTCTGGAGAGGTGCTTTTGCTGACAGGCCACTCAGATCACCGGTCTCAACATCCTTGGAATGTATTGGACTGGGAGGCAAGTCCAAAAGTATGTTCACGATTTGGGTTTTTTGATGGTTTCTCAGGAGGCCCCACCACGACCGGTGGACACAGTTGCAATCGATGGTATTTACTATGACTGATCTGATTGCATAATTGGCTTCCGTTACTGGAAGAACCCCGTTTTGTTGGCTTTCTCAATCCACGCGCGGAGACTTACTGTGAAAATCTGACAGGTCCGTTCGCTCAATATAACAACATCGGTGGCTCGAAAGGTCACTTCCTGGGGTGGTGGGCAGTAATGACCCAAGCTGCCTT
This sequence comes from Mycena sp. CBHHK59/15, assembly GCA_029204085.1. Classification (NCBI taxonomy): domain Eukaryota; kingdom Fungi; phylum Basidiomycota; class Agaricomycetes; order Agaricales; family Mycenaceae; genus Mycena; species Mycena sp. CBHHK59/15. Next base: position 14,804 of record JARGXW010001418.1, on the reverse strand, counting down.
TTCTTACATCGGCACTGAGATTGTTGCCGTGCGTTCCGCTAACTTTTGCGATTTCACTTTATTCAATACTACGCAACAGATCGCGGCTGATGAGGCGAAGAACCCAAGACGCAATTTGCCCAAGGCTATCAAGCGTGTTTATATCAGGTATTGGCACCCCGTAGTCAGGACATGTTGAAATGAATGCGCCTACTACGCAGAATTTTCCTGGGGCGAATCATCATCGCACTGCTCGTTCCTCATACGGACCCGGGTTTGAATCTCGCAACCGGCACTGCCGCCAGTTCACCGTAAGCGTATAAAATCATCATCAGTACACTGGCTAATAATTTATCGTAGGTTTGTCATTGCTATCCAACGGTGAGTGTGAGTGTCTGAACTTGAAAGACGAAACAAACTTTGCTACGTTGTCAGCTCTGGAATCAAAGCATTACCCTCGGTACATTGCTTCCTTGGACTGATATCGTCGATGCATATTTTCGCTACTTTAAATTATCAATGCGTGTCTCCTCACTTCAGCATGGAGTGCAGGATCCCGTGATTTATATACTAGTTCGCGAGCTTTGTGTAAGCTTATGAACCTTCAGCCTGCCTCACTGATCTGACTTTATTGAAGATGGCTTGGCGGCGGCCGGCAATGCTTCTCGAATCTTCCTCAAGGCTCTCCCTAATGGCTTCGGATAGTCTCCCTAACATTCTGTTCGTCATTGTCAGTCAAGTTTTACCGAGATTGTCGCGAATATAAAAATTCATGACCGTTATCTAGCGCTGCTCTCGCATATATGGGTGTGACCAGCGGGTCTGGAGAGGTCTTCAGGTGGTTCTCAAACATGACCTCTGTGGCCACCTGGTTTGGTCAGTTCGTTCTTGCAACAACACTATTCTAAACATTGAGCCCGTTCTGAATATTCAGGCATCTGCCTAACGTACATTCGCTTTTACGAGGGAATGAAGGCACAAGGATATGACAGAAAGCTTCTCCCTTTCGCATCCCCATTGCAACCTCATGCTGCATGGTACGCCATGATCTTCTGCCTTCTCATTTGCTTTGTGAGTCACGGTTTTACGCCATTGCCATTCATTCTCGACCATTAATGGCGGCTTGAATCCAGTTCAGCGGATGGGTTACGTTCCTCAAGGTGAGTAAAGCGAAGTATCTTGTGGGTGATATCTGAATCTTGCCAGAGCAATTGGGTCGTTGCGAATTTCGTGACGTGCGTGCTTGATATAGCGATTTGTTCTTCTGATGCGTGGAACACGCCAAGTAACTACATGCCTTTCATTATAATTCCCATCCTTTATGTGTGCTCTAAATTCTACTATTGGATTCTACAACAAGGAACTGTCTGGACGCATTACAAGTGCCGAGGTGGGGTAGTCGGATAGAAAGACGTCTTGTCTTGCATCGCACATTATCAAATGCATGGGAATGCAGGATACCCCTGCTACTAACGGTCGAGAATATTGAAGCCATAATAAGCTTCAAGATGACGGAGAGGAGGGAGCGCGGCATACAGATATTCACTGGTGCTTGTCGGCGTCTACGACATAAAACCCGTTTCGAGTTCGTGAAGCGTGTTGCAGTAATGAGCGACCGAAAGCACCTGGTTCATGGCTCGTGTTGATATCCACAGCCTCTGGCTTCAAATCGTCTCTCCCGGCCCGGGGCAACCCCGTACCAGGTCGGCTTGTGTCGACCGATTTCACGGCCTCTACCAGTCTAATAAGCTCCCCCAGCTCAAGCTTCAGTTCTTCATACTCGGAGGTACCTTCCTCTGGAGGTATCAAGGCAGAAAGCTCGTGAAGGCGCCGTAAAATAGGATGAGGGATGGAAGGTGTTGAAAACGAAGACAAAAGTTCGTTCACCGACCATGTCGGCTGGGTCGGAATACCGCAAGAGTCGGTCTCGACGATGGACGTCGCGTTACGCCTTTGTGATGAATTGTGTCGTGAAAACGCGCGTAGCTGTAGAGTACCACATCGCAACAACTTGAACGACATGAGATTCGAGTTCTCTCCGACTGGCGGAGTTTGAAATCTTACTTCTCTTCATGTCCACCATCACTCATTCTCTCCTACGGCTTTTGCCCCAAGCCTTACCCCCCGCCCTTAAGCAACATCCAGCAAACCTATACCAGGTTTTGTCGAGGACTCCGATGGCTGTAGGGAAGGAAGTGCACCAAATCCGATGGTCAGAAAAGCACATATCTGACTCGTTTTGGCGCGTCACCCGTGCGCGATTCAAGTGCAATGGCAGTCATGGGAAAGCTTGGGGTCAGCTGTACTGGAAGGGTGAGCTCACACGCCCCGCACACGAATGATAAAAGCCGACACATCTTCTGAACACCAAGGCAAGCTGGTGACCACTGGACGAGACGAGCCCATACGCGGCTCTCTGAAATACAAATGGGCAGAAGGGAGGTCACAAGCCCCGCCGATAAAAAACGTACGAACACGACCTTGGTCTCGTTCTGGTCTAACTTTTGCCATCCAGTAACGTTGTTTCTTTATGACCGGACCGCATCCGGTGACCCTGGTCCTCGATGCGGGTGCTTCGAACGTGGAAACGGTGTGCTGCATAATTGCTGCAGCCTCACCCCTCGTGAAACCGCTGGAAGATGGACTTCGATTAGTATTGAAGTCGGACTTTTGTGGTTGTTTGCACTGGTTCGCGTATGCTCGACTCTGCAGACTCAGCATGTAATACGTACCATACTCTATGGATCGAGGAACATGGCGTTTCTCTCCCCGAGTTTCTCTTGTATCTCAGAACCTGCAAACAGCGCAAAAATATAGTCAGGGCAAGTCCACGGACAAAGCGGGTTGTCCCATGTGTTTTTCGGTGATCGCCGGTTATCTACTTTCACGTGTCTTCGCGAGTCCCAGCTTCCTCTCGACCATGTCGTCCCGCGACCTTATAGACGCCCAGTTCGACAGGGCAGTCGAAATAGTCCAGGGTCTTCCGAAGACTGGCCCCATCCAGACAGGCTATGATGAGAAGCTCACTATGTACAGGCAAGTGCATTTTTGCTCCTTTCAGGTAATTACCTGACCCTCCCTTCAGTCTCTACAAGCAAGGTTCTCCATGTGCCAGTGCCGTATATTTCTGGTCCTGACATCTCCCTTCAGCCACAGTTGGAAACGTCACTTCGCCACGACCAGGCATGTGGGATATGCTCGGACGAGCAAAATGGTATGTGCACCACCGTATCTCCATCGTGTCCTAAATTTTACTGTAGGGACGCATGGGCGAAACACAAAGACCTCGACTCTTACGAGGCAAAATGGCTCTATGTTGCCGCACTCATGAAGGCACGTTTTAATCGTCTGGTGGATTACGTTGCTTTAATAGTATACGCCAGGTCTTGCGCAAATACTCAGACCGTACTATTTCGGCTGACCTCATACAAGAGCTTGAATCTTACGGAGGCGATCCTGCGAACATTGTTTTGAGCAGTGAACATGACTTCCTTGCTTCCTATCACGAACATCTGGCTCATGCACGATTCTCTAGGAACCTTGTCCAACTCTCGCCAATCTGAGTCTTCGGGTTCCACGGCGTCTGATGACGCTCCGCCCTCCCATTTCATCCAGCCACGACAAACGGTGCGGCCCGAAGCCGAAGAGCTCGACACAGGCTCCGAAGACGACACCGAAGACGAGGTGGACAGTCCAATTCCAGTTATTCACGAGCCGCCCGTGTCTCAGCTAAATCGCCCCCCATCCTCGGTGTCATCTCATAGATATCGTACACCTATGGCTGGTTCCCTCGCCACCTCTCCTCCTCCTGTACTCCATAGGGTCCCGGAGACTCAACCAATGCCGGGGTTCGAAACTCCCTCCGCATTCGGGGAATCCTCTACACCGTCGTCTTTCTTCCCTCCGGGAAGCTCTTACGTAGGACAATTCTCCGAGTCGTCTCGGGCCGAATTGACCTCCCCACCCAACATTTACCCCACACACCCTCAATACCGGGGACCGGTTCAAAACATTCCTCCCAGGCCGTATGGAGTGCCTGCACGGCCCGCATCCAGGCCAACGATCGAGCACGCCATTGAGAACGTGCAGGCTCACCTGGCTGCTCTCTCGGAGCGTTTAGAGTCCTTGGAATCTGTCTCGCGCTTGTCGCGATCTCGAATCACTGTAAGTCCGCGTGCTGGCGGCTCTCCGAGTTGGGGCCCCGGCCGAGGTTCCCTCACCTACGGAAGAGGTACACACGAATGGGATCTTGACGACTTGGGCATGTGGTCTATGATTGTCGTCCCCATATCGCGCGGTATTGAGCAGTTGCGGGAGGCCGCGACATTCTTTGCGCGAGACGAGAACCGGTCGCCGACAGCGATCGTCGTACGGCGGCTGTGTTTAGATGTGTCGTTTCTACTGTGCGTGCTCGCAGTGATACGGGCGCTGTGGAGGAAGAGCGGTGTTAGGCGGAGAGAGGTTAATGCTGCTTTGTTGGTGCTCTGGCGTGCGATCCTGGGGACGAAGCAGAATAATAGAACCATGGTGGATCGTGGAGTCTGATACTTAATCGATGTTAAATCGTCTTGGCCAAATCTACTCGTTGTCGGACGGATCTCAAACGGTGCTACTGCTTATTTCGCGAATCGAAATACAGATACATATACATACACTTGATTCCCTTTCGTTCAGGCCATGTCAACGATACAACGGATGCAATCTCCTTGCTAGAATTTTGATGTCGGAAGGAAGTCTTGAACAATACAGAAGTGCGCTTACATGCATGTCGCCGAACCCCTCATTGATGTCAGCCAAGGTCCTATAATGCGTTACATATTCATCGATCTTGACTTTGCCGCTCAGGTAATCTGCGATCAGTACCATGAGTGACAGAAGAGCAGGCATGATATAGTGTGAACCTTCAACGAGTCCAGGAATCTCCGTCCTACCCTTGACGCCACCGAAAGCGGAGCCTCGCCATGTGCGACCGGTCACCTTGGAAAATCGAATCAAACATCAGCGGCACAGGAAAATGACCGCGGCTCACTAGCTGGAAACTGAACAGCAATGAGACATCAGTATTGTAAAAGAACCGAGTATGCTCACGGTCTGGTGGATATTTCTTGCCCGGCAGCAGCGACACCAATAACAGTCGAGACTCCCCACCCCTTATGGCAGGCCTCAAGCGCGGCGCGCATGACGTGGACCTAAACAAATGGAGAGTAAATCTTCGAATTCCTCTTACTATGCAGAGATCACTTGCGTTGCCCGTGCAGTCGAAGGTGTAATCAAGCCCGCCGTCCGTCATCTCCACCAAATGATCTTGAATCTTCGTGCCCTCCTTCAGCTGCGTAGGGTTAACAAAATCTGTAGCACCGAATTTCCTGGTCCAGGATTCCTTGTTGGGGTTCGTGTCGATCGCGATGATGCGGCTGGCGCCAACGAGGGCAGAGGTGGTTATGACACCAAGCTGGAGACTTGGTTGTGCACAAAACAAATGGCTAGGATATACGTCACTTACACCGATGGCGCCACATCCGAATACTGCGACGGAAGAGCCCTCTTGCTTATGTGTGAGCTTTTTGACATGCCGAAAGGCAATGAGTCACGTACTGATTCCAGGTTGTTTCACGACTGAGCCCCAAGCCGTCGTGATGCCGCATCCGAGCAGACACACTTTTTCGAGCGGCGCATTCCTGTTCACGGCTACCACAGATACGTCGGCGACGACCGTATACTGCGAGAAGGTGGATGTGCCCATCTGGCGGACATGAGCACGACGCATAAATAAACATACGGGAAGCACACACGAAATGGTGGACGGGTTGGCCTTTGACGGTGAAGCGGCTGGTATTGTCTGGCATGAGACCTTTTCCCTGTGTGGCGCGGACTGGGCGCCAGTTTCAGCTGTGGAATAGAACGAGCCATTCAATCATGTATACCTTTTCCACAAAGGTTCGTCTTCCCGCTCTTACAGAATTTGCATTCGCGACATTCTAGTGTGCATTAGAAGGGTCGATATTGTCTCCGGGGAGTATATCACCTGCCGTATACAAAGGAATGACATGGTCGCCGATTTGGACGTTGGTCACGCCTTCGCCTACCGACTCCACCTGGGAGGCCAAGTCAGGTCGAAGCACCGGGTAGTTCTTGGCGGGATGACTTACAATACCACCACCCTCGTGGCCCAAAATAACGGGGAAAAGGCCCTGCATTACTGTCAGTAAGGAAAGCACATTGAAAGAACACGGACGAACCTCCGGATCCTTTCCACTACGCGTATATTCGTCGGTATGGCATATTCCTATGATAAATAAACGCGTGAGACGACCTAAAACGCGGAAATCACACAACTTGCCAGTGTGGAGGATGTGGATTCTGACTTCGTGGGCTTGCGGAGGTGCGACCTCGACCTCTTCAATCTTGAGGGGCTCGCCTGCCGCCCAACACACAGCCGCCTTACATTTGATAGTCTTCCCTGCGGTGTCGGACATGGTGGTTGGGGTGAGAGCGCATTCAGTCAGCAGTTCAGAGCTTCTGCAGAAAGTGGGAGAAAGTTAATCGCGGCTGAGCCGGCCCGGACATCAGATCTTCACCACACCCATGTCGTTTACGAACTTGTACTACAAACGAGTAAGAATCCACTCGTCGATCAGTCGGAGGCGCTAGACTTGACGCAGACTGCAGGAACTCCAAAGGCCTGCTATATTTGCCACAAGCCAACTACTACTGTTTTGGCGACAGTGCCCTTAGTCGACTTCCTCTACACTTGTCCAACCCATCTCACAGACCCAGGCTTTGCCAGCTCTTTTGTCGACCCCAATGCATCCGCGGCCGCGAGTAAACCAGCGCTGAGCCAGGAAGATATCGGCAAAGTCGTCGCGGAGTGGGAGGACCGTCAGAAGAAGAAGGAGAAGGAGAAGAAGGAGAAGGAAGACAAGGAGAAAGGCAACAAGGATACCAAGGACACGGACGAGGATAAGGGCAAGGACAAAGCGAAGGATACAAGGATGCGATGGCTTCACCGAAGATGCCAGGGTCTCTACCCCGAAGTCTCCTCCCCCAACTCATGAACGCTATACGCTCCATCGGGACATGTTTTCAAGTTGAGTTGCGCGCTCTCCTCTGCAGACACGTCCTCACATGGTGAAATCAAAGTGCGGCAAGGAGAGCACCGCAAACGTAGGCAGACTGCCCAGGCCAAGGATCTCGCTCCCCGGTTGCCGGGAGCTCCTCGAGGGACGTTATAGGGGTAGTATCGGTACTAGGAAGGAAACCCGTGTACATTATATATGGAATCTGCAAAGTCAATTGTAAATTTTGGGTCGTACCAATGACTCGAGGTTGCACGCGTCGCTGAAAAAAAAAAATCAGAGTTTAGGCGTTGGTGCATGAGCGGAGTTCAAAGCTCTCTCTCCAACTGCCAGCGTGGATCCTGTTCCGTCGTCTTCCGCTCTGGTGACACATCCTTCTTCTCCTCTCTACTCCGTCTCGTGTCGACGGTAGCGCCTTTCTTGTCACTCTTTTTCCTTTATTTTTTGTGGCCAAATCTGACCGGATCACTCCAGTTATGTGGATTGGCGAGTCGCGCAGAAAAACTAATGAACAAGAACCGTTTGTTCCTCAGCCGTCGTATCAGCCTCCCTTGCCTCCTGGTCCACCGCCCGCGCAGCCAAACCAGCCCGATTACTCGGCATACTGGGCAGCAGCAGCCGCGCAGCAACAGCATCAACAGCCACCTCATCTTCAACCCCCTTCAGTAGGCACCTATAATCAGCAATGGACATCATCCCAGCCACCTCGTCCTCCTGCGGAACAAAGCGCGTTGTACGCCAACTATGGCTATGGGAGTCAAAATAACCATTGGCGACAGCAGCAGCAGCAGCAGCAGCAACAGCAGCAGCAGCAACAGTACCATCCTCCGGCTCCGGTTGCTCAGCCACCTCCCCCTCCCCCTCCTCAGCCAGGCTATAACCCATATCAGCCAACTGCTGGCTACCCACAACCCTATGTTCCGCAAGGCGTCCCTGCTCAGCCAATGGTGCAGCCATATACGCCTGCGCAACTCCCGCCTCCGCAACAACCGCAGTTCTTTCAGCAGCCCCCTCCCCAGCACCAGCACCACATGGCTCAGCACCAGCCGCAGATGCAAATGCAGCAGCCTCGGCATATCCACCACACGCCGCCTCAGCACATGCCGCCTGCCAAACGCCAGCGCTTCGATGGACCGAGTCAGAACCAAAACCATCGTGTGGCCCCGCAGCCGCAGTTCCAGCCACCGACAGGTCCGATGCAGGGCGGCTCGTATTCCGGTCCCGTGCGCGGGGGAGGGGGTGGAGGCAACCACCCTCCTCCTGGTGGCGGAGGCAACAGAGGAGGGGCAGGTGCAGGCGGGGACGTGGAACCGGCCTTGGAGGAAGAGGGGGACGGGGAGGGGGGTCCATGGGTGGTAACCGCGGAGGCGGGTTGAGTGGACGGGGCGGACGCGGCGGAGCTAGTTATCCAGGTGGAACTGGAGGACGGGGCGGCGCAAGTGGACCTAGTGGCCCAGTACGAGGACACGGCTCCAGAGGGAATTTTGGCGGCAATAAGGATTATCACAACAGGAGAGGCGGTGGATCCTTTACTGGTGGAGGTGGCGGAGGTGGTGGTGGATCGTTTCAAAGCTCATCTGGGTCATTCCGTGCTCGAGGCCAGAATCATTCAAACTCTGGCCGTGGCAGGCATGACGGCGGTGGAAGCTCGACGTTTGGTGTACGCGATGGACCAACGAATTCAAGTTTTAACTCTGGTAAGAAAGATGAAAACCGGCGGACGCTCACAGATTTCAAGATCGCTGGCTTGGAGATCCGTGAACTGGCTTGGACGTGGGGTGTTCTACCCTCAGCGCCGGTAAAATCTGAGCCAGAGGAGGTGTCTTTGGACTCTGAGGCCTCCCAGGATACTGTCAAAGCAGAGACGGAGGACAGCGTCAAGCCCATTCTGCCTAATGGCGGGTCTGACGCAGTTGCAAGCGGTTCATCCGTCAACCTGACGGATGTCAAGGCCGCTCCTCCTGCAGATCTACCTGTCGGTCCCCGAGCAGCTTCTGACAATGGGCCTCCCCCGTCGCGGATGCGTATCTACTTTCATACGCCCGTTACAGCGGTGGACTCGCATCCGATTCCGCATAACGCGTCGTTTTCATTGGGTGCTCCACCGTCCGATTCCCGGAAAGGGAAGAGAAAGAAAATCGAGTCTGATGATGGCGATTTCGAGGAGGGTCGTGGACCTCCTCCCCCGCCCGGTATGAATGATGACCGGTCCAGTGTAGCTGCGAGTGTTGCGCCCAGTGTGGCCGAGACCACGAGCGAGGGCGACTGGCTCATGGCTGCCATCGCTGGGGAGGGCGAGGACGATTCTCATGGTGCAGACGGCAATGACGATGATGAGGACGAGTTTCATGTCAGCCAGATTGCTGAACCTCATGAGAATGACGGTGCCACTGACGGTGGGACCGAAACCGATACTGATGGTGAGCTACTTTGTTCTAGGAGACACTGCATTGGTGTGTGGATGTCCCTCGCTTGGTTGGGCGAGGTGACCGCTTCGTGCGCACACTGCTGACGTTTAACTTCTCAAGGCAATTTTGCTGGTTCTGGTGTGGATATTTCAGGGGCGGCTGCTCATGATGCTCACACACTCGGCGCTCATGACGAGCGACCTGCAGAACCTGATGCTTTTGCCGTTCCCGATGGTGTCGCTCCATCTTCTTCTGGTGCTGTTGTCGCTCATGTGAATGGGCATGGAGGGTCTCACCCCGAGGCTGTTCCCAAAGCTGTGTCTGAGCCCGCCCCTACTTCTGATGCTTCTCTTTCTACTCTGGTTTCATCTGCTCAAATTGCATCTACTGTGTCGTCCGTGGCGCCCGAGGCTGTTTCCGATGTTCTTTCTGTTCCCTCCTCGGGACCTGCCGAGCAGGGCCAACCTCTCACTCACCGTTCTAACACTCCGGTCTTGGAATCCCACCCTCTCCAGGGGGATCATGCTCCCAGTCTCTCCGCTACTGCTACTCTTCTCAATATAGATAATCCGGATGTAACTCCTTCCCACGATGGGGTGGTATTTCCAGAAAATAACAACGATGGCGAGCAGACACAGGAACTCGAAGCTCCTCAGGTGGACCATCTTCCTGAACCTCCCCCTTCATTGTCAACGTCGGCTACCTCGACCACTTACGGAGATGCATATCAACCTGTGAAACCAGAAGCGAAGGGCCCGAGAGTTCCCGCCGCCAATCGCTTGTCGATATCCTATGAGGGAGGCAATAGGCGCCTGATATTTGACGCCGAAGTTGTTGACACGATCACATTATTCCGCCATGAGGCGCGTGCCGAGGTTCGTATGAACTTGATCAGCGACGGTGATGCGGGTTTGAAAGGAATTTTGGTGAGTAGTCTCTTGATCGCCTTTTATCTTCCTCTGATCTGTCGTGGCGCAGATGGAAACCCTATCCGAAGTCACCAAATCTTACCACCCCATTGTGTCCCCTCCAGATTCAGATTTTCCGCCTTTTTCGCAAGTATCCCCTCCTATGGCCATAACCTTGATTGTGTATCTTGACACTGCGCGACCCCTTTCGGAACCGAAATGGGTCAAAACGGGGGATGTTCCTGAATGGCTGAAGAGTCTTTTTGGAAGGATGTTTTGGTTCGCCGGAGATGCTGCTGAAAGTTGGGAGAAAAAGATTATTGTCTCTGATCCAGATCCTGTGCGTATCTGTTTTGGCCATCTTTCTGCTCATTCTCATTTGCTGTTTGTAGCCACCGACGTTGGGGAATGTGCTGGAAGGATGGACAGTGGCTTCCGGTGCTGGCACACTCACTGAACGCCAACGTTTCTTGAAAACGCATTTGACAGAAATTGACAACGTCATTGAGATCCTCCTCCGCCTTGTTCGTGGAGACCGATCCCTGCCTTTGGCGGGATCTGCCCAGGCATCTGTCCCACCTCTTACTGGACCTCTCCTATCGGCGTTGGCTCCAGATTCAGTTCACGGGACTCAGCAAACCCATGTTTCACTCGCCGTGTTGGCCATGTTCCGCATGACTGTCGAGTATGCGCAGAAGGCGGGTGGTGACAAAGGCAAAACAGAAGTTGAAGAGCGAGTGGGAGAGATTATCAGGTGCTTGCCGCCGAATCAGCTTCACAAGAGCTTGGACGGAATCTTCAAGGAGTGGCGAGTGGAGAAGAGAAGCCGATGAAACTTTGTCGTGTTCTCATGTAGAAATTCGCTTATAAACCGTAGATTTCGGTCATTGTATATTGAATCGGTGTGGACCGTGACGCGAGTTCATGCGTTCATACTAAATACTTAGGATTGTCAAACTACACGGCTAGACGATTGATTAGAGGGAACCAGCCGAATTTAGAAATGACAGGTAGCCAGCCGTGAAAACAATGTGTTCCATCGAATTATTGAGTGAAAATTCGTGGTGCCGCCCCTGAGAGGAAAACAAAGGTATCATCAGTGAATAACACTGATGCCCCCGGCGATCTTTCAGGACAGCAGGATTCCAGATATTTGCCCCCACCGAAACCCTCTGGTGTGGTCACGTGGACTCCAAGCACTTGTAAGCAAGCGCGATCGATAAGGAACTGCGTCTCTACAATAATGTCAAGAGTGTGTTCCGCAAGATGGTAGGTGTCTATCTTCGCGTTCACGGTCCTGGCTCATTTATCCCGACAGCTGTTCGCTGCCCTCTCCAAGAAACATCGCTCAAGACCTTTTCCAAGAACGTTATCCAAAAGTATCACCTCCCGGTCATCCCCGACATCATCCCCAACCGTTTGCTCGCTCCGCTCGCACTCATGGTATGTTCTGAGCAACGCGACATCTTTGATCCATCACTCACTCTCAATCTTTCAGCGTCAAGTAGCAAAGCCGCTAGTCACACGGGAAAATAAGAAGGGCGCAGATACCGGGTTTTGGAGCGCGCTTGAAGATGAACTCGAAGTTCTGTATCAAAGCCACGGGAAAGATAGGGAATCCCCGGAATGGATCGCGTGAGCCGACCTTTTTGTTTTTCCTTCTCAAATCCCTTATCCTGACCAATAACGATAGCTGGGAAATCAAGATTATCGCTGGTGATGATGCAGCATACACGCGTGGCGTCAATGAAGCTGTAGCGTTCAGCCGACAAGAGCTCGATGCCACCGCTGGCTCCGGCGAAAATGGTGGCAGGGGAGTGGTCCCGGGGCTTGGCGATGTCAGTGTTCATGACCTCGGGGACATGGCAGCGACTACGTAGCATTTCGCTTTTTATTAGGGTACATTGCCAGCACGATAGATTACATATTAATACAATCATTATTTGCGATTTTGGATACATTGGATGGGTTACGTATGAACGGGATTGCCCAGACGCAGCTGCTGGCTGCCCCTCATTATTCCTCAGAGTGCACCATGGTGCGTCCACTGGAATCCACTGAGCAGCGGCACCACGAAATTCTGACCAACTGTCGCCGGAAATCGGTGGTGATCGAGATTACTGCATTCCGCGGTTTGATCGTCTAGCCGTGTAGCTACCACTGCCTGAAGCGTGACAGTCACATAACCTCGACGCGTCAGCTCTACACTTGGATTTGCGTCTTTCTGTTTGACCGCCATGGTAGGTTTCTCCTACTTCGCTTCCTTCGACGTGTGTTTGAATGCGCAGCGCAGTTCAGAAACACATACGACTCAGATAATACTGTCTTTTCACCGCAAGGACGCTTGCACCAGGTCGAATATGCGCTTGAGGCCGTAAAGCAGGGCTCTGCCGCGGTCGGTCTGCGCTCCAAAACCCACTCGATTCTTCTGGCTCTCAAGGTACGTCAGTTCGATACGTTCGCTTGCCAGCATAAGCTTATTTGCTGTACACAAGCGTTCGACTGGCGAGCTTGCATCCTACCAGCAGAAGATGTTCCGGATAGATGATCACGTCGGAATTGCAATTGCTGGACTTACCTCGGATGCGCGTGTGCTGAGGTACGTGCGGACATACACGCTGTTCCGCGTCTCCCAGAGCTTTTTTCCGATGCAGTAATTTCATGCGGCAACAAGCCATGTCCTCGAAAATGATCTTCAACCGACCCGTCCCTGTGAACAGGCTAGTCTCTGCCATCGCCGACAGTTCGTTCCTCTGCTGCGCCGATGCTCAATTTTTGATGTTTCTCGCCTGTAGAAGCTCAAGTTAATACTCAGGAATACGGTCGGCGACCCTATGGTGTGGGTTTCCTTGTCATCGGGCAAGATCAGTCTGGCCCTCATCTATACGAATTCTCGCCGTCGGGCAATTCATATGAATACTACGCTATGTCGATCGGCGCTCGGAGTCAGAGTGCTAAGACTTACCTGGAAAAGCATTACAAGAGCTTTGACGATTGTACGTTTGCACATTGTACATATCTCTTGTTTTCATTATCTTAATGCCTGTGCTTCAAGGCTCGTTAGAAGACCTTGTGCGACATGGGCTTCATGCCCTGCGTGAGACGCTCCAGCAAGACAAAGAGCTCAATGTGAACAATACATCGATTGGGATAATCGGACCTGCAGGCACTACCGAGAGGGGCGTGCCGCCTTCGGGCCCCTTCCGTATCCTTGAAGGCGAAAAAATCGAGACGTTCTTGCAGAGCATGGTACCAAAGGAGCCAGAAGCGGCGGCCCCTGCCCCGGCAGCAGCATCAGCAGCTACTGACGAGGATGTACAAATGGAAGGGTAGTTTTCCAATACAATCATTTCGTGTACGTGCAGTGCGCATAAGGACGACCGTAAATTATCGCCCAAGTGCTCTCCAACATGCGCGCTAACTACCGAGGCTCTTGATTGAGCTTGGGACAATGACGCATGGTTCATATTGGTTTCCATGTCCGAATTCATCAAGGTTTCGGAAAGCTTTCAGACGAAGCGTGTGTCAGTTGGGAGGTGTTCCGTGTTCCACTGTGTACACTGGAGTGTTGAAAGCGCCTATTTTATCTAATGGAGGGACTGGCAGCAGATCTTCTCTTTGCCGTCCTCGTCATGATATTCCGCCATGCTCTTGCAGCGGCGCTGGGCTGTCGGAGCACTATGAGCAGGTGCAGCATGGCACTCAACAAGAGAATGCTCCCTCCTTGGTGCGCTGCTGCTAGGGGAACTGGAACGAGGTATATCAGCGTCGATATGCCAAGCAACACTTGCACGTTTGCCAGGGCGAAAGCCGCCCGGGCGCTTGTTAGTGCCAACGGTGGCAATACCGAGCGCAAGGCCGGGCGGAACGTTTGTGCGAACAGTAGTGCCGTTCCGGCATACGTAGTGGTGGCCTGCCGGAGATATTAGTTTTAGCGGCGCGACGGAGTCGTGGACGTACAAGGAGTCGATGGTCGAACTGGACAGTAGTTGGATTCTCAAAGACATTGCGCCACCAGAGATCTGACTTGTCTTCGCATTTTGCGTACGCTGCGGAGAAGAGTTCGTCGGTGGGAGGGGCTAAACGGCCGCCCATGAGGGGCCACTCGTTGTATACGAGACCAGCGTCTAAACCAGCCACGAAAACGCCTTTGGGGATATCTCAGTAGCGTGAAGCAGAGACGCGACAAAGCTGACGCACCTGATAGAGCAGTCAGGAGCACAAGCGCGGTCAAGCCCCAGGAAATCAGCTTGAACCGCTTGGTAACTGGGCTCTTCATCGCGGTGGAAAAGGCCTGGCTGGGCGCCCCGCTTGCCATGCCGGTCTTTACGAATCGCCAGTCTTTGATGATCGCCATGCCCGTACTGAACATTCCTATGTACAGCGCGAACGCCATAGCCAAATGGGCGGCAAGCCGGTAATGCGATACACGA
>JARGXW010001417.1:0-21961 GCA_029204085.1 Mycena sp. CBHHK59/15 | reverse complement strand
TTTGTGTCCGGAGGCTGCGTTCGATACATCGTCAATGAGCCAGAAAGGAGGGCACCGTGGAAGTCATAAGAACGAGAAATATACTTACTGACAAGGACCTCGGTTCCGTTGCTTACGACGGAGCTTCATGGCGTGCCGCCCAAATAGCGGCTGCGCCGCCTCTCGTTTAGCTTGGCAAGTGCAAGATTATTGAAAGGAATTCACGTATCCTGCTGCTCACCTTCATCAGTGTGTATGCTCCCCACGATACACAGTGCCTGGGAGCGGAATTTGGCATGCGGGAGATCGAGGTCCTCCTCTGAGACCACAGACGTTCGATCAGGAGAAACGCCGGGGCGAACCAATGCACGGTGTAACTGTATCCTGCCAGCAAGGGCGAGGCCAGTGGGTGTCCGGAATGCCCAGGAATCCTTTGCCGAAGACTGGGATCGCTGTGACTGTGCGTAGGGTCAGGCGCTCCAGGGTGAATGGCGGGATCTTCTCCTTGACACCATCCGGGCCCATGCGCGGCTTTGGGACTGAAACGACACGGGATAGATCCAGTCTACTCTTGCGTGTGGCCTTATGGTCACGGAGTCAGGAATGCACAGATCTGTGTACATGTTGTTGAGGAGAGCTGTGAGGTCGAGGGACGCTTTAAGTCTTTGAACTTGTTATATATAGGATGTGTGAGCCTGAGGTCCGAGCAGCATATAAAGCGAGACCACTTTCAATATCGCAAGACATTGTTGGACACCGACAAATTTCTCTTTCCAAGAACCCCGGCGAGAGCTGCCATGGCCAGGACCAGTGAGTAAAATACTTGAGTACAGGCACGTGGGCGTGGATGAAGCGGGCAAACACGGCTCACCTTTCCTGATCGTCACCCCAAATACCGAGCTCAATCATCGAGGGCTGCGGCCGACGCATACACGGGATGTATCGTACGCTGCCCGCATCTAGGCGTCTTACCGCGGCCGCTTCCCGGGGAGCCGTTCGCGTCATCCGGAGGGTCAGTCCACGGACTCTTCGAATCTAACTCGGTTTCCTGAATGCATGAATTTCAAGCGTCTGGCAACAGAGCCTCTGCCGGCGACGCCGCTCCCGAAGAAGAAACGGCACGTTGGTGCGCACCATCGTGTTGTCCACGACGGCGCTCGTCGGGACCTTCTACATCGGCAGCTCTTTCGCTGCTTTCAAGAACGAGAAGTACTATGACTTTTTCTCGGAACACGTCCCGTTTGGGTACTCTATGCTTGAGTATGCGGAGGGCCAGCACTGGGACACCGTGACCCCCGAGTCGGCCATGGCCTCGTTGCAGACGAGTTTCGCGTCCGCGCAGCGGTACGTCACCGATAAAATCAACGGCACGCCAGGGACGGCGCACGAGGCGCTTGAAACCGTCAAGCACAAAAAGGACGCGGCCGTCAAGAGCTTCCAGGACTCGAAGGACCGCGTCAATTCGGCGGCGGAGCGGATAAAGACTGGAATCAAAAAGAGACCTCCGGTGCGACAGCAATAATAAACACCAGTCGGAGCAGTTCTCCCGGGGGCTCGGACGAATTGATACGTGAGCTGAGGCGGCGCTGGCAGAGCGCGACCTCCCGGACGCTACCACCATTCTTGCGCAGCCCGAGGTATCCCCACTGGACAGGGTCCCGCCATCTCACAACAGTGAACCATCATCGAAAGACGCTACAGGGAACAGTGTCTACGACGCTCCTTTACCCATTGGCTTTGAACTCCCACCTGGTTACTCTCGTCCGGCACCACCAAAAAAACCTGATCCACCAGCTGACGCGCCAGTGGCCCCACAGCTGCCTCTCTAACCCCCGCCGTCTCCTCCATCAGCGCTTCCGAGCCTATCATTGCCCACCTCGCTGGAACGATCGACGACCTCACCGCGTATCTCGAGTCAAACCCGGCAGCGACCGCACAGGCCGCCACTGTCCTTGAAACGGCGAAGGCGGATCTGAAGCTCTAGCTACTCGCATAGAAAGGGTCCGCGAGGATGAGAGGACGGACCTTGAGTCGAAGATGGACGAGCAGACCAGGGAATATACCCTCAAGTTGATGGAGCTGGAGATGGAGGCGCAGGACAAGCTTGATGGGCAGGAGCAGGAGTTCAGGCGGTACTTCGACGAAGAGAGGGCGAGGCTCACACAGGCGTACCGGGAGAAGCTCGAGAATGAGTTGCAGATTCAGACAGAACTTATCAACGAAAGGTTGCATATTTTCCGATATGTTGCGGCACGGACTAATCAGTGTGTGTTTTTTAGGCTCAAGGAGGAGGTGATTGCGCAGGGTATCGAGCTTCAACGCCGGTGGATTCGTGAGATCAAAGTCCGGGTCGAGGAAGAGCGTGGCGGGCGACTAGCCAAGCTTGACGAACTCTCAGCTAATCTCAAGAAGCTCGAACGCGTCGCGCTCGACAACTCCTCCTATCTGGACGAGAATATCCGCATCCACGCACTCTGGTCGCGTTGCGTGCCGTCTCCTCCTCCGCTCTTTCATCCCCTGTGCGCAAACCATTCCGCGAGGAGCTCCGCATCCTGCGTCACATCTCCGCCGCGCGCGAGGATCCTGTCACCGTCGCCGCGCTCGAGTCCCTCGAAGGCTCGGACGTCCCCGACGTCGGTGTCGAGCCATTCGCGGACCTCGCGACGTGGTTCGCTAGTGAAGTCGCTCCTAAGGTCTCACACGTCGCGCTGGTGCCAGACCAGAACGCCGGTTTGCTGTCCCACCTCGCGAGCCGCGTGTTTGCTGGGCTGCGCTTCAAGCGCCATGGGCTCGTGAGCGGCGACGACGTGCTGAGCGTGCTGGCGCGGGCGGAGTATTACCTGAACGAGAAGGACCTGGACAGCGCTGCCCGGGAGTTGAACCAGCTCAAGGGCACTGCGAAGCTGCTGTTGCACGATTGGCTAGAGGCTGCGAGACGGCGGTTAGAAGTGCAGCAGGCTCTGGAGGTAAGTTTTCTGTCAGCCAATCCAGGAACATGGCTTATTCGTTCTCAGGTCGTCCAAGCTCAGGCTACATTGGCGTCTTTATTGGTTGTGTAATTGGTGCTACATATAATAGATAGATTTGCACCACATATAAAGTAGTGCAGTCAGTCCGCCCGAGTTTGTGTGGTTGCGAGCTTTGGTTGTGTTTGGTTTGTAAGAAAATGGGGATTACGTTACGGCATTTGTCAGGTTTGCGCCTTGGTCTCTTTCATGTCCCTGTTCAAGAAAAAGGCGTCGTCGAACCCGGTAACGCCCGTAACGTCCTATTTCTCCGCCCTCTCCAAGGCAGACACCCGCCAGCTGAATGGCGTCGCCCCCACCGCGACCCCCGCCCTCTCACTGTCTTCATCCGTAACCTCCGAGGACACTGTCCTGCATGACGAGCTGGACATAGACAACGCGGACGGACTCGCCCTCCTGCTCGTGCTCCGACCTCCGCAGAGGTGTTCACCACCGTCCACACCGAATTCGGGCACTGCTCCAACGAGGACTACCGGTATATCTCTCAGCATATCCCTGGTACCCCCATTCCGGCCCACGTCGACCAGGACCCCCTTACTACATCCTATTATCCACGTACATAGGTTATCTTATTCTTATCTGTCTCGGCCATGTTCGAGATTTTGTGGGGAAACGACTCAGCCCGGCCTCTTATCGACATCTCATGCCCAATAATGTGCGTAGTCGTCGCGTTCTCTCCTCATCCATACTGAGACTCTAACAGGGTTACGCCCCACTCACTTCTGATTTTGACTCTTTCTATACCCGCCGATTGAAAACTCGGATGGACGAGTGCTTTTCCCAACCAGTGACCGGCGTCGCTGGTCGCACGATTCAGCTCCTCGACCGCATCTCCCCCGACTACAACCATACCCAAATCTTCACCGGAACCCGCACCCGCGCTCTCAACATCTCGTCGTACAACTACCTTGGCTTTGCGCAGGCCAGAGGCGGCTGCGCTGATGCTGTCGAGACGTCTATCAGGGAACACGGCATTCTTCATGTGGATCACGCTTGGAAGGCGGATCCAGTGATCTGCATGTCCTGGCGGAAGGCCTGGTGGCTAAATTCGTCGGCATGGAGGACGCACTCATCAGCTCCATGGGATTCGCCACCAACTCTGCGTTTATACCTGCGCTTGTCAACAAAGGCTGCCTGGTCATCTCCGACGAACTCAATCACGCGTCTATCCGGTTCGGTGTCCGTCTGAGTGGTGCCAATGTGCGCATGTTCAAGCACAACGACATGGGCAACCTCGAAGCGTTGTTACGGGAGGCCATCAGTCAGGGACAGCCTAAAACGCATCGCCCATGGAAGAAAATTCTGATTATTGTGGAGGGACTTTACAGCATGGAAGGCACCCTCGTCAACCTCCCTGCGATTATGGAACTCAAGAAGAAGTACAAGGTATGTCCAGTGATACAGAGTAAAAAAATATCTGAGAATTTTTTTCTTGCAGTTTTATCTGTTCGTAGACGAGGCGCACTCTGTTGGTGCCTTAGGCCCCACGGTCGCGGTGTTGCAGACTACTTCGGTATCCCACCACGATCAATAGACATCCTCATGGGCACATTCACAAAATCCTTCGGTGCCGCAGGCGGCTACATCGCTGGGAACAAAGCCCTCGTCGACCGTCTCCGCATCCGGGGACACTCGGGCCCTATGCCGAGGCTATGACACCTCCCGTGCTGTCACAGGTCATCGCAAGCATGGCCAGCATAATGGGTGTCGCTCCGCCCACCCTCACGAGCTCCAACAGCTCCTCTTCGACCCTGCAGCAGCTCACAGTAGAAGAGTATCACCACCCTGCGCCGGCGCCCGCCGCCGCTCTCCCGACATGGCTCACCCTCCCGCCGCCACTCTCCAGTGGCACGGAGGGCCTCTCGCGGCTGCGCCGCCTCGCCTTCAACTCGCGCTACCTGCACCAGGGCCTGATCAAGCTCGGCTTTATCACGTACGGGCACCCCGCGTCGCCGATCGTGCCGCTGCTGCTGTTCAACACCGGCAAGATGAACATGTTCCACTGGATGATGAAGGACCGCCAGACACCGATCATCGTCGTCGTCGTCGCGTACCCCGCGACGCCGCTCGTCACGAGCCGCGTGCGTTTCTGTGTGAGCGCCGCGCATACAAAGGAGGACGTGGACTGTGTGCTGCGCGCGTGCGACGAGGTGGGCGACGTGCTCGATTTGAAGCACGGACTTGGGAAGAGGGAGCGGTGGAGCATCGACGAAGTGTGTACGCGGGCGCTGGAGTTGGTCAATCTGTGATGGGCATCTCGCAAAAGTACATACCATTCCGCGAGAGGTGTAATTATAATAGATGTCGTGCGTTGGTCGTCTGCGCAGCGTGTTACATCATATCCTTAGTACGTAACTTACATAACAGAAAACACGGTCACGTTTTGACAACCTGCCTCCTGCCACAGTGCCAATGCGCTATTTTAGCGCTATCCAAGTCCAAGTCTCCGACCTTCCCTGCGGCGTAGCTCCCAGAGAAGAATAGTGCAAAAACCCATCACTTAGAGCCAGCCAGCGCAGCTTTTCCTGCTTCAGATCGATATCGCCGCAGCTCTGCCACTGGTCCTAACTTAAAGTACTCATCAACCTCCGCAGTTGTACCTCAGTTGGTACTGCAGCTCTCGGGACCTGGCCACATATGCGTGATACTTACTTGAGGTAGGGACAATCAGTCCGCAGCCTCCTTGGCTCAGCGACTCATGGCGGAGCCGCATGATGATCTGAGGGGAATCTAAATACTATATCCATGGCACCCTTTGGTTCCGCGCGTGCGTTCCCTGACAACCCTCTTTCGTGATGCTCTCCGCCCTTTCAAAGGCGCTATTCGTCTCCCAAATCGCGACCGTCTGTCTGGCGGGCGGGGCACATGCCACAGCGCAGTCTGCTTTCCACGCACCATCTGACGAGGAGCGAAGCGAATTTATCAACTTTCCAGTAGCGCCCGGTGGCGACTCCGAGTTTACGAGTTCAGATGGCCGATTCGCAGAGTCGCTATCATCGGCGCGGGCGTGAGGTACCACTTGGGATGCTCGCCTAATACTCGAAAGAACTCACCACCGCACGCGCAGTGGGCTCCTTGCGTACCGTGAACTACACGCCGCCGGCTTTGACCACATCCGGGTGTTCGAGCGCGACGCCGTTCCCGGCGGCAACTGGCACTACACGGAGGAGAGCCTGTCGCGGTCGCGGTCCCGAACGATGACCCCAAGATCGCGGACTATGTGCCCGAGCTGCCGCCCTTGGGGAGCGCCATGCCGCTGGAAATATGGCACGCAGACCACAACGACACGATCAGCACGGCGGAGCGGTGGAGGCGGCATCGTGCGCCCCATGCGGTGTGGAAATCATTGACTTCGAATGTCCCTGCGGTTAGTTGCTTAGTTTTTCATGTGCACGAACGCGTCGACTGAACGTCCCTTTAGCCTCTGATGCATGTATGCAACCAGGTTTATTTACGATCCAATCGACTGAGAGATTTCGGCAGTTCAATGGATATGACTGGCCCCCTGGACACCGTGGCGTACGCCGCCTCTCGACCAGTTCCCCACTCAACTCACCGCGCCACATCCACAGATCTTACGCAAACCTTGCTCACGCGCTACCTGCGCTCCTTCGCGTCCTTCCTGGGCATGAACAGCAACGACGAGAACCCGACATGTCGTACAGCACACGCGTCGAGCTCGTCAGGAAGCGCGTCGACGCAGATGGGACGGAGCGCGGCTGGCAGCTCACACTGAAGAAGCTTGTCCGGCTAGGCCCCGCCACGAGCATGGAGCGGTGGTGGACCGAGGTGGGTTCTTGCTCGCTAGGATTGTTGGATGTTTCGAACAAAGCGCGGGACTTCGACGCCGTCGTCATTGCCACAGGGACGTTCAATGCGCCGAACATCCCCGCCATCCCGGGCCTGCCGGAGTGGGCGCGCCGCTTCCCGGGGAGCGTGCTGCACTCGCGCGAGTACCGGTACCCCGAGCGGTTTGCGAATGAGTCGATTATCGTCGTCGGGGCAGGTGTATGTTCGTTGGTGTCTTGTTGTGGATTGATACTCATGGAAAGAGAGCAGCCTAGTGCGGTGGGCATATCGCAATCTCAATCCTGTTGCCCAGCGCAACTACCTCTCTCTTAGGGTACGTCCCTATTTCTTTCCTTGTGAACACAGCAAATTGATTGGACTGTTTTGCAGCCAAGCAAAAGTAAGGCTCGGAAAATTATCTCCCGCCAAGCGGTGTCGCACTCATCCACAACCTCACAGACTCCACGACGCCCCCCGACTTTCTGAACCTTCTGCCCCAGGGTGTCCAGATCGTCGGTGGAATCAAGCGCGTCCACGCGTCGAACGGCACCATCGAGCTCTCCGACGGGACGGTGCGTCTCTCGCAGCATCCCTGCCCCATTCGCCACTATAATGCATCCCGTATTGCAGCTTCTCATCGGCATCGACCGCATCATCTTCTCGACGGGTTACCGCTACACGTTCCCGTTCCTGCCGCAGTACCACGACTCGACGCTGGGCGCGACGGCGAGCCGCCCGCGGGGGCCCCGCAGCCGCTCGTCACGGACGGCTCGCACCTGCGCGCGCTCTACCTCGACTTTCTCCACATTGAGGAGCCGACACTGGGCTTCATGAACAGTGCGTTGCCTGCCTGCATTTTTTTTGCGTACTATATTGTGGCACATGCTGACACACGGCCAGTGAACTACGGCACGATCACCTTCACGTACGGCGAGTACCTCGCGGTGGCGCTCGCGCGCGTGTGGGCGGGCACCGCGCGCCTCCCGAGCACGACGGCGATGTGGGCGCGCTACCGCGCGGACGTCGCGCGTCGCGGCGGGTACGGGCGGGGCTCGCGTTCCTCGGCACCGGGCTGATGACGCGTGCGTCCTTCGCTTTACTTGAGATTGATTGAATGAGCAACTGAACTGTGGCGTGGGCGTGAACAGGCAACACGAACCTGTTCCTCGCGTGGCTGAATGGTGCGGCGCTCGAGTTTGGCGGGACGCCGGTGCGTACTATCTGTCCTTCTCCCCCCTCTCTTCGCTGACGACAACATGATCCAGATGCACCCACCGACCAAGGAGTACGTCCCCTCCCTCCATATATTCTCTGCGCTTACTCACGCAACACCCGCCCACGCAGCTTCTACGAGATAATGAGCATCTGGCTTAAAGCGTTCTTCGCGAACCCGGACCCGGTGCGGCCGCCATCTGTGGCTGGTGTCGCTGCAAATGCTGGTAGTGGTTCCAGCCCAGAGGTGGCCTTTGCGTACCTCACGGAGGGTATTGATCCGGTTTCGAGATGCTCTGTAAGTATAACTCCCAAGATAAGATAAGATACCGTAAGCGCGGTGATCCGTCGGGATCGTTATCAAGCGTAAATTGAATGACCCTATCAGCAGGGAGTATTGCAGCGAATCAACAGGAAACGATGTACTTATGCAGGATCAAGAATCCATGCTTTGAAATGCTTCCTCGGCACTTGGGCCACGCCAAAAGAAGAGATAATAGCATTCAACAAGAGAAAAAAAGCACGCAAGACAGGAGATACGACTCGGAAGTGTATAGGACAGAGGTAGAAAGAGAATCAGTTCGTACAAATCACAGAGGTTGGCTTTCTTTGAATTCTCGGGGGCATCTTGCATCGCGCCGTCGCACTTTGACAGATTGATTACCAGTCACCGCCGCCATCGTCTCCGCCTCCGCCATCGTCTCCGCCTCCACCATCGTCGCCGCCCCATCCTCCGCCTGTCATTATCGATTAATGAATTGAGAGAGTGAGCGGCAAGGAACCGCCACGCACCACCGTCGCCACCGCCGTCGCCGCCACCATCGTGCCCGTCAAACGCCTCCGCAAGCAGCCCGCCCGCGAGCAGGCCGCCGCCACCTGTGATTGCATTAGTAATGATACGCATCGACGGGCAATGGCGTACCGAGCGCGAGCGCAGTGCCGAGCCCGAGGCCGCTCTTCTTTGGCGGCGCAGCGGCCTGGTACACCGGCTGCTGCTGCTGCCCGTGGCCGAACAAACCACCCAGCATACCTACGCAATCATCAGCGCCATACTTTGCCAAAACGAACCACATCAGGAGAACCGATCTAGCTGTGCAGGACTGTACAGCACTGTGGAGTGCCGGACAACACTGGCCAGTTTCGGTTTTCCTGATGCCAACGACACGTACCCTTCTGCTCCGGCGGCGCCTGCCACTGCTGCTGCGGTGGCTGGTTGTACCCGCCGCCGTACTGTGGTTGCTGGTAACCAGGACCTGGGCTGTAGCCGCCCTGCTGTGGCGGGTAGGGGCTCTGGTTGCCGTAGCCCGCGCCGGGGTACGGGCTCTGGCCCTGCGGGGGGAAGCCGTACCCACGGGGGTCGGCTGGGGGGCCGCCAGGTGGCGGGGTGTATGCGGCGCCAGGTGGCGGGCCTGCGGGCGAGGCAGGCGCGCCGAGGGGGTGGACCCAGGTGGTCACGGGCGGCTGGACGAGCGTATTGACGTAGAACCTGGTGTGTTATCGTTAGATCGGATGCAAGGGTGGGGAGGGGGTGCCGCACCAGGCGTTGTAGCTGCGCATGCTTCATGTCAGCGACTCGGAGTACGATGAGGGTGATAAGAGGACAGACTTTGAGTCGAACTGGGTTATCCAGCCTGGGGGCAGCTGGCGGCGGTCGGGGTTGACCGGGGGCCCACCGTAGGACGGGGGCTGCGACATGGCGGAGGACAACCGTGTGCACACCGCCGCCTCCCTTATAAATGCCGGCCGTACAGCATCTGATTCCTTTCCATCAGGGAGATAGGGGCACTAATATTCAGTCAGACTGAGTCGTAATGTACACTATGTAGCAGTAGCCAAGCAGTAGCACTATCCAGAGTTCAAGAGTACTCATATATATACCTCCTCGCGCCTCAAGGCCTCACGCCTTGCCCGTCTTCTTCTTCTTTTCCTTCTCCTTCACGGGCACAAGCGCGGTCTTAGCCTTTTTGGGCGCGGGCTCCTCGTCCTCCTCTTCCTCGTCCTCAGACGACTCGTCCGAGTCTGCCGCAGGCGTCGAGTGCTGGATCGCGGGTTCCGAGTCGTCGTCGTCTTCCTCCGAGTCGTCCGTCTGCTCTGACGACGACTGCACAGGCACGGGCGTGGACACGGCTGCCGCCGCCTTCTCGGCCTTGGGCTTGCGCGCGCGTGGTGTCGCCTTTTTCAACTGTAGGGCAATGAGAAGCGTGACGTTGTACAGAACCATGCCACATACAGCAATCGCTGCGGCGACCTCCGCGTCCGCCTTGGCGACCTCCTCCGGCGAGCGCGCCTCGTAGGCGCTCTTCTCCGCGTTATACCGCTCCTTCGCTTGCGTCATCTTGTCTTGATACACCTGCCCGCGTCGCGTCAGTCAGCCAGCTCACGCGCATCCGACACGCGTCTGTACATACCGCCTTTTTCTCTTCGGACATCTGGGACCACTCGGTCCTGATCACGTTGAGCAGCTCGCTTTGGCTCATGTCCGGGTACTGCTCCTTGATCTGCTTGCGGACCTCATTCTGGAAGAGCAGGTACGACGACGCGGGGCGCTTCGGTGCATTGGGGTCCTTTTTCTTGGCGACGCGCTTGCGCTTGCCGTTCGCGGCGGGCTCGTCGTCGTCCGCGGGTGCCTTGCGCTTGCCCTTGGGCGCGGCAGAGAGCGGGGACGCGGCGCCGCTGTTGGGGTGGGCACCGCCGCTGATGCCGGCGGCCCAGTTGTCGACGAGGCCCGCGCAGTGCCGCATGACCTCGGCGGCGGCGGTGAAGCCTGCGCACGAGTTGCGCATCGCCTCGGCGGCGGCGGCGAGCCCTGCCACCAGCTGGGAAGAAGGGGTGAGGTGGGGAGAATATTTGGAAGCGAGACTCACCTCAAGACGCTGCTGCTCCGTTTGGTGGACACCGGCGACCATTTTGTTGGGGTGAAAGGAAAAGCGGCTTCAGTAATGTGAAACACTCCTTAGTTTTTTCAATACAACTTGAAGCTCCGCTGACCGTGGGAGCGAATTTCGAGCTCCGCCTGATCGACAAAAGGGGAAGGCTGGACGGGCGGGAAGGCAAGGACCGCTGTTTGCAGAGGACGGCGACCAGCGACGGCGACAACGCTGAGAGCTGCGCGCACACACCGCTGCCCACGGTGCCCACGAGTGTCCCCGCGTCCAGCGTGTCTGCACGCTGCCCCGCACGGCGCTGAGCCACGCTAAAAAGAGTACACAAAAAACGCCAGAGAGAGCCGCTCAGAGATGGACTCATCCAGTCTGTACACCTGGCTCCAGCCCCACCAGCCAGACCCCCACCACTCCCCGCCGCCCCAGGACTGGAAGCAGCCCGCCCCCAGCCGGCGTCCGCAGCATCGCCCCAGCCGCCCCATCAGCAGCCTGCCCTCGACCTCTCCGACTTTACAACTCTCTCAGACATCGCAGGTATGTCTTCAGTCGGCGCTGAGCGAGATCGCCGTCCAATTCCGTCTTTTTAAGCGCCCCCGCCAACGGCCACGTCCGCCCCGTCGCCATCCACGTCCCAGGCGTCCTTTACCCGTTCACCCAGTTCTATGGCGCGGCGCCATACTACGGCGGTGGCTGGCCGTCCGCTCAACCCGCGCAGCCGCCCGAGCCCATTCCGCTGTCCAACTACTCGACGCTGAAACGGCGCGCGAGCAGCACCGCCTCGTCCTCGTCTTCGCAGCAGCAGCAACACAATCGCAGTCCCGTTCCCCGCAGATGATGATCGAGTACGTGCCAGTTTTTTTCTGTATTTTGGACGAAAAGATTGACCACGCGCAGCCCGCCCTGACCACGATGAATGGCGCGCTGTCCAACGGGAACCACCACCCTTACGGGCGGCGACCAGCTACGCCGCGCAGGCTCCGACACCGCAGCAGCAACAACAGCGCCAGCAGCAACTGCAGCAGTTCCAGTACCTCCCGCCGTTCCAGATGGCGTACTTCCTCCAGCCGCAACAAGCGCAGCAGAAGGCACGCTCTCCCGCACGCGCTGCACGCGCCCACATCCAACTCCCTCATGAACGGCTCGTCCTCATCCTTCTACTCGCAGACGCCCGCGCAGCGTCGTCCTCCAGCAGCCCCATCCCAACCCAACAACAGCTCCCAGCAGCAGCAGCAACAACCGCGCAACAGCCGCAGCCCTGCCTGGGCCCACGCCTGCGGAGCGTCGCGCCGCGCTGCACAGCGATCCGGCCGCTGCTGCAGGCGAGCGCGTTCACGGGCGCGGGTGCCGTCAGCACGCTCGTGAACCGGCTGTTCGACTTCGGGTCTGGCGACGTCGACGCGGCCACGCGCCTCGAGGTGCTCACGAAGAACGGGGAACCACTACTTCCGCGCGTGGGCGGAGAACCCCACCGCGGTCGACATCACGCGCGAGTGGCTCAAGGTGGCGTTCAGCGCGAGCCGTGAGGCGGAGGGGGTGGCGCGCCGGGGACGCGGTGCTGGTGGAGACTTTATGCCGCTGCTGCATGTGAGTGGTTATGCGCTGTGTGAAGCATGGGGCGCTGATGTGGGTGGGTGGATGTGACAGATCATCGACCGCCTGCCGATGACGGTCGACTCGCTCAAGACGTCCAAACTCGGCAAGATCGTGGTTAAGCTCGTCAAGGATCCGCCCTCACCTGGTGAGTTGTCTTCCATTTGTATCGTGAATGCGCGGCCGTCTCCTGCTTTGAAATTGGCGCATCGCCTTTGCTGTCTTCGAACCGCCGCCGTTGTTGCGACCGCGCGCCCTGTAAGCACGCGCCCCTGTGCGTCTATTATACCGCTACGCGCGAACTTTGCTTTACGTAGTAACAAAACGAGCGAACACATGTATCTAACGACTTCTCGCTTTTTTTTTTTGCATGTCCCGCCCCGTCCTATAAATCGAAACAAAACGCCCTTCCCCGTCCTAAAAAACGAAATGGAATGGAACGAACGAAATGGAATGGAACAAAACGATATACGTCGCGTCGCGCCGCACAGCGATCAAGGACATGGCGTCCAACGTCGAGCGTCGCTGGCGCCAGATGGTATCGGACAAGCTGCCTGAGGCCAGTGCATCAGACGGTACGCCACATTTTTTTCCATCCATTTTCACGAATTCGTTTTGCTCATCCGAGGAATGCAGACGCCAAGTCGAAGAAGCGGAAGCTCACGGACCCGCCAAACACGCGCTCGCTCCCGCCGCTCAAGAAGCCCGCGACGGGGAGCGCGCGCCCAGTCGCTAGCGGATCGGTGAAGAAGGAGCCCGGCAAGCCCGCCGCAGCGGTGAAGGATGCCAAGTCCGACTCGTCTTTCTTCTCCGCGCCGAAGCCGAAGCCGAAGCTCCCGAGCTTCAAGAAGGCGCCGCCGCGCCGCCGCCGGCGCGAAGAAGGACGAGCCGGGCGTCGCAGCCGAGTGCGATCGACCCGTTCCAGGAGGCGCTCAAGTCGATGAAGGCGCGCAAGGCTCGCCGCTGTCCGTCGTGTCGACGCCGCCGCCCGACGGCGCGGCGGGCACGAGCGCCGGCGCAGCGCCGGGGTACATGAGGAATGGGAAGCGGAAGAAGACGGTGACGTGGCCGCCGGGCCAGCTCGAGTCCGTGCGGCTGATCGAGAAGGCGATCTACGATGACCCCCGCCGATGTCAGCCCGCCTGCTTTTTCGTGCGCGTGTTGGGTCTATATTGATGTTTTTTCTTCTTTTTTTTTGCGTGTCATAGGGCATGATATACGCTGCGCACAGCCTGCGCGATTTGGACCGCGAGGGTGCTGCGCTGCATGCGCATCTGTTCGAGGAGACGGTGGATTGGTATGACCCGCTGCGTGAGCACGACCCGCTTGTCGTATCGCGCAAGTCTCTGATCGTTACGTTTCTCTTTATGGCGCAGCGATCGACATCCCGATAGATGTACCCGATCAGGGGCCCCGTGGGCGGAGAGCCAGGAAAAGGCGACACAGGAGCAGCGGAGCAGACGGCGCTGGTGTCGTTGTACATGTCGCCCGCGTCGATCCCCGACTCGCCCGCGGAGCCAGCGAGCACAATACCAGAGGAGGAAGTCGACAAGGACGTGCGTGTGATGACGTCGGGGCCTGATGTCGACCTCGTTTTCTGGAGCGGACCGCCGGTGCAGGCTCCGCCCCCAGCCGCGGCGCCGCTTTCGTCTGTCGCGGACCTCGTTGGGCAACTGGCAGTGGGCATGGAGGGGACCGGTAGCGCTGCGGTGGACCCGCAGCTGCAGAACCTGCCAACGCTGCCGCCAAGCAGTTGCAGCAGCTTCTGCAGCAGTTGTCGCAGTTTCCGCAGCCGGCGCAGCAGCAGATGCAGATACAGCAGCAGCAGCAGCCGTACAGCGAGTGGCCTGCACTTAATCAATTTAGTGCTGATTATAGTCAGCCGGCGTTCAACCAGGACGAGGGAGAGCGCAATAATGGCTGGCCCACAGACGGACGGGCCGCGGGGACGGGGACGTGGCCGCGGGCGGGGACGGGGATTTGCGGGCGCGGCGATGATAGGTATAGCCAAAATAAAAGAAAACCTTGCAATTTCTTTGCAGCAGGAAGGCGAGCACAGAACCAAATGTCTAAATTGAGGTCAAGGACTGATTATGCCTCCGTGATTCCAGATGCAAATTCGGCGATCAGTGCGACTATGCCCATGACATATTTTAGCGCTGGCGTTGGGTGTGGTCCTGTGCATGGCGCTTCTGCGAGGCTGTTGTCGTGGACTCGATTGGGCACGGGGCCAGTGTGTATTAATAGTGCAAATACAGTACAGAACAGGAATGGTAATTTGCATACAGCACCCATTGAAGAAGATCTGCTCTGCACAGTTAAAGAATGTGAAGTACTACTGTAGTAGTAGTCTCTCTCGGTGATCGGACGGCACAGCGAGCTATAATAAGTACTGTACCCGTCCGTATAGTGAAAACGCTCTTGAGAGCGTGACTGAAACAATAGAAGTGAAACGAGAAAAAGTTCACTGGAAAAAATTGAAACGACCTTGTTTTTTTTCGATACTTTTTTCGATAATTGTAAAGGTTCTGAGAAAAAGTTGGCAGATGTAACGGGAAATCCACTGAAGCAAGCCCTGAGTTAAGCGTTACAGGAGGAGACGAAATAGACCTAGAGTTACGCATTACGCTTCACTCATGCGGACGGGTATGTACAGTATCTGGGCCGCTGCAGGCAGTCGCTCGACCCTTCATCGATTCATCATCAGCGGGGACTCTGGTGCCCTCATACCTGTGTATGAACGATTCGCTCTCCATACACAGTTTGACTATACCAGTCTACTCGTTGGCGCCTTTTGGACATGAAGGCCCCTCCGCCGCTCTTACAATTTAAGAGCTTATGGTCTCTCAACGTCAACGTTCTCAACGATCGCGTCGGAACAAACGAAGCTTGTGTCTTGATGCTCTCCTATTCAACAACTCACTCACACCTCAGGACCTCCACCTCGACAACATGAGCGCAGGAAGCGTATATCTGTGCGTTCAGGACGCCGTTCCATCAGTTTTTGGCGCCTAAATTCAAAGGCTGACTACGTCTTTCCCGTGTCTTATGAGTCCCAAAGCCGAGATTGGGCCACATACGGTGTCAAGGAGGAGATTCCGCCATTCGCCCTAGAACGTCTGACGCTACGCACCATCACATAGATCGCAGCCTTCGGCGAAGGATTCCTGGGTGTTCCCGACGCCAACTTGGCCTCGTCCTCGCTGGCAGGATACACCTACACGGTGCATTGGTACACCCCGGGCGTTTCCCCTGGACCAACGTCTCTGGTCTCCAACGAAGACCTTGATCTTCCGCTCAGCTAGCATGCCAAATTCCGCTGCCAGGCACTGTGGATCGTGGGGAGCATACACACTGATGAAGGTGAGTAGTAGAAGGTTGACCGTGAATTTCTTCCAATAATCTTGTACTTGCCAGGCGAAACGAGAGGCGGCACAGCGGTTACTTGGGCGGCACGCCACGAAGCTCTGCTGTACACAACGAGCGGAACCGAGGTCCTAAGTATATCTCTAGCTCCCAATATGGGCTCCACGATGACATCCTTTTCAGTTCGTTAAGGATGTGTGGAAGGTAGCTTCCAAGAAGAAGACCTGCGTCGTTAGCGGAAATCGGGGGGCGCTGGACGCCGCACACATCATCCTATTCTGCTTGGGTTCCACCCTGTTCCATTCTCTAGCAATGGCAGTCTCCAATGCGCACATAACTTATCTCAGCATTGACCAGGGCGCTTCCATGGACGAGCGTACTCACCCGCCAAAATTAGCGGATATTCGGCGACCATTCCGAAAATTGGTGCTCAAGAATCGCATCAATTGTGCCGACAATGGTGTTATGCTTACCAATATATTGCACCGATACAAAGACAGCCCCAGCAACGGCTGGATTGTAGACCCCGCCTCCACGGTATGTCCACCCCATCCCTGTGCTTCGGATTTTGTCTAACCTTTTCAGACCCTGCCGTACTTGGATTCAGACAGTCAAAACGAGCCGTATCCCCAGTTTTACTTCGGTCCCATGGCGTCCTCCAAACACATTGTAATCGCTGGCCAACCAGATCCAGTTGATGCACTGAACACTAACGTCCACGGCCGGCAGACAGTCGATCGGCACACCTTCATGCCCCTCTGTGTGGATGCATTCTTTGTCGTCGGCTTGCGTTCATGTCCACCAACAAAAAGCGGAAACTGGTCAAGCTTGCAAAACAGATCATCGAAGACGCAGACCCTGATGATGGCTATACTGCACCTGAGTGTGATACTGGAGGGGGAGGAACGAGCGGCTGCGGGGAAGGTGATGGTGATGAAGAGCGTCCATCAAAACGAGCAAAGCTAGCGCCTCCTCCGCCCCCGACACTTCTCGAGGAGATTTGCAACCCCACCATATGATGAATACGAAGAGGACGCAGAAGACCGATTCATGCTTGCCCATTATGGCGCGGAGTTTCCGGTCGGGTGCCACACAATGAAAGACTGTCGCCAGTACCATGAAGATATGATACACAAAGCCGCCTTCAGCCTGTGCTTGATGGCGGCCATCGAGGCTCGTGTACCAGTATAGGAGGTATATTTTATTTGTTCACGTTTCTTGAGCAATTTCGAAGCAGGATATTTCCTGAAACAGTGTGCGAAACACTTGTCATAAGGTGTTCACGTTGAACAGCACACATCTGCGAAGCGGTCCCACATGAAGGCCACGCTAGATTTCGATCTGTTGTTGATAGGTTTGAACTAGCATCGTTTACAATAACAATCTTATCTCAAAGAAAGTTACAAGTTGGGTCGTAAGATACTTCAACTTGAAATGTTGAATCCAACAGAGGCGCCAGCCCGAGGAAAATTTCCAGGAGAATACACTCGTTTTGTGAGAGTAAGAATTTACATTTTACTTATTTGAGCGTGCCATATCAATATTCTCTAGGGTGCGTAATTCAGTGATAGTAGTTGCTGGCGAACGGCTTGACGTTGAACCAGGCCTCATCCAACACTTTGAGCACTTCTTCCGCTAAACAAAAAACTGTCAGCGTCGGTGTTAGTAAAACAAGGATCGTCTCATTACGGAGTGGGCCCTTCTCAAGATCAATCAAATTCTAAGGAGGTTGAGTTTTTGAATGCATTCAACTGACGGGCTAAAGCAACTTAAACGCACCTGTTCGATGTGGTTCAAACTGGAGGCGCCTATGAGCACCGCATCCCCGTGGTCACGACTCATGAGACTGTGGTGCGAGATCCAACGTAAAGCGACCTCGGCCATCGTCAGATTGTGTTTTTCAACGACAGGACGGATCGTTGCAAGGGCCTTGAAGTACGGCTCTTTCCAATATCTTCAAGTTCGAATGCATCAGGGCAAGCTCTTGGTTATAGCTTGTCTCACCTGTTCCGGTAATTCTACATAGCGAGAGCCTATGGTCAAAGAGGTTATAGCCACGGTGACATGGTAGATATACCCGGCCTGATTCCGTCGGGGTCAAATCGCGAACCAACTCAGGTTGTCTTCGGCCGAGTTGTATCTGCCTGTGAAGAATCCCCCCGCCACTGTATCATGTCAGGTATAGTGGCCAAAGTGCGCATTATGCGACCTACAGGGATTAAATTCATAGAAGCTGATGCCAAACTTGCGGAGGCAGGGGAATAGCTCCGGTTCAACTCCCCGGTGAATGGCGTTGTAGATGCCTTGGTATGCAGTTGGTTGTATGTAACCGAAACGCTTGCAGATCCCAACCATCTCCGCGACTTCCCAACTATAAATGGGATGTGATGAATTGTTGAGAGATTGATACAATGGAGCTCACGCCATATAGTTGCTGATGCCGAATCTCTTGAAATACCCTTCTTGTACAGGTCGTTGATTCCCTGAGTGTGACTTCATAAGGCACTGAGCGGTCGGGGCCATGGAGTACCACATTTCGAGTTTACTGTTGCAATTTTAACATGCCGGTGGGGGAAATGGGAGAGGGCTTACTCCGTGTTGAGCGCTTGAGAGAAATCATAAGAAATTTGCGCAGGTCCTGTCCCATTTCAAAATGACGCCCAAGATATAACGGAACAATAAGGTCCTATACCTCCGGAGAGTGGGATATGATCTCTTATCTGTTGGCACTTTGGGCTGTGAAGATGCGATGTAAACTGACGACCCATGCACAGGCAACTCGTCGGATGACGTACAACAAACGGATATAGTTGGTCTCCATTAATATCCCTTTATCCTGCCAATTGGTCTTCCCGAGGTACTCCTCGCTGGTGCCAGCACAATAAACGCGTGCGGTATCAACCTATGCAAAAATGAACTTGCACGTTCCAATCGGAAATCGATTTCGTTGCAATAAATAATCACCTCGCGATGGCCATGCTCAGAAAGACGTCAAGAATAGCTTCAACATCTTTCAGCTCGGGACCCTGGCGCCATCTCTGCCAGGTTCTCCAAAAGTCATTGCACCCTTGAACGTTAGCAGACTGGAGTCGCGATTCAGTGCTTTCAACCGCGTTCAACGACGCACCATGACAACATGAGGGCGTTTCTGGTTAGGGAAATCGTGTGGAGGCCATGATAAGAGACAATGATCCTGGAATATGTTGAACTTATACTTGGTTCAAATGCCGTCGGCGTCATGCGGCATATCGCCGCGGCAGGCCGCGGCAAGAGGGATTGATCTCGACTTGAAAATGATGTTGTAAGCGATATCAGTGATCCTGCGGCCGGAACATCGGCAGCCTTCGGCACCACAGCCAGGCCGGGGCCTCTTCCTCTGCCCTTTCACTCCCTCGTCGGTATACGCTGCTCAACAGTATCTACCTCAACTCTACAACGGAAATCCACTATGTGAAAACATCTACATCCCGGAGCTTGTCTCCTCGGGCTGGCGGCAACAAGGAATTCATATTGACAGAGATGTATGTGCAGCATATACAGGTTAAGGATGCCATCTGTCTGCAGGTTGTGTTTTGTGTGCCGGAGACGGGGATGGCGTTGGCCGGCGCCGGGCGTGTTACGAGTGGCGTCGCAGAGCAGGTCGAGAGTAAGCGCGATGGAAAATGATGGATTGATGTGGCCGATGCTGCCGCTGATCATCATTGCCTTTTCTAGGGGGGGGGGGTGGGGGGGGGGGGGGGGGGGGGGTCGTGGGACTTATTCACTGATCCAGAGATCGAGCGCCTCTTGGGGCCGCGGCGCCACGGCAGATATGCTGGTCCAGTGACCTAATGTAACTTTTTTTTTTTTTTTTTTTTGGGATGCTGCCCACAACTTTGTTGTGTCGTGCGAGCCAGTGCCCTCACCTCTGCAGAAGCATTGGTGCGTGACACCCATCTGAGGCACTGGCGAATAGCCGGAAGGGTTCCTCAGATCCCAAGGTCGAAATGCATTATGCAGACACGTGACAGAACAAGTCACGGTACTGTGGGACTCGAAGCCATCTCAACCGGCTTAATACCCACTAAAACACCTCACGGTTTTTGTGGATTGAACCCACGACGGTAATGCATAATGGAGGAATGTAACTTGACGTTGCGGCTGCAGGACGAAAACGCAAAAAAGACCTTAGACGGCACTTGTTATATCCATGCACCTCCCTCGGTTGACCGACTTCCTTCCGGTCATTCCGGTAACCTCTGGTCATCCCTAGGCTCTGGTCATTGACCGAGCGGTCATCCCGGACGAATCGGGTTTTTTTACGCAATGAAGGATTACTGAGCGTTCCCCGTTTATCCATCTTCTCGTCTTCTTTCTTATTGTCCTACGACTTTCCCATCAGCCCACCTGACTTGTCTTATTGTCAAGAAACCACCCTCCTTCCTATTTGGGAATACAATTAGCTACTTAGTATATATATCATTTTAATACATCTTGTACATCAGATTGATAATTAATGTTGCTTGGCTTTTCACCTTGCACTGAGTCACCTTGCATTCTCTACTCCCCTCCGGTACTCCGACTCCTGTCCCCTCCTCTGGATTTACCTGCCGGTCAAGGTAGTCACTCACCCTTACCTTCCTGTGGTGTTGTGATCCCTCCGTATACAAGCCCCGGAGATCTTCTGGTCCTCCGATCTTCCGGTCCTCCGGTCCTCCGATCCTCCGGTCTCTCCGTCCCTCCGGTCCGGAGTTCATCGGCTCGGTAATAACAGCACTTCTGTGCCCGAAAGAATGCTGGACTTGGCAGGATGGCTTGATCTGGGCTTGAACATTATGGACACCTACGAATGACGTCTGATACTCCCTTTTCGATCGATCTCGTGGTTCCTCCCCCAGACTCATCTTACAGCGACTTCCATGTACAACCAGGTTCAACAGAGCATATTCGCAATCTCAAAAAAACGACAGCATGTGACTGAGTGGCCATTTGCTCAGTTCGATTCAAGTCCAAAGTCCATTCCCGAGACGGAAAAACGCCTTGAAGCCTGGCGAGCATGATGTAGATTCCCTGTTCGTATGTGAAAAAAAAATGAGTATCGGAGGATGCGTGTTGCATTTTGGTGCATGTATCGGTCTCTTCTGTCACCAATTTCCATTTGGGTGTCACCAAATTTTCGCTATCACCCATCAATTTTCGTAACTTTTGTGATTGGGCGTTTTTGGGCGCTGCGAATATGCTCTAATATGACTGGAAGGTGAATCAATTGTTGGAAAATTGATCCGAGCATCGGAGCTCGGCAACCTGGGTCGGGATGTGTCGCACAGTCGGGATGACTGATGGGGATTAGTAGAGTACATACGTTGTCCTGCCCGAATTTCTACATCAATGGTAGACAGTCCGTACTGCATGACATGTGAGGCGTAATTCTGAAAGTTCGAGTTCCCAGATACATTCATTGATCGATGCACTTGGCGACAGGTCTTAGAGTGAACGTCCGCCTCCGACTCGGATGCGGCAAACATGCGCAACTTATATCTTTGGAAGACGACTCGAGAGCCAGCGAGGCGCTGCGACGACCGTGGCACGGATACTATAAGTAAAGCTCCGCGAAAAATTCAAGACGCGGGATGTCCCAGGTGAGCACGTGAAGAAAGCCGCGATCACGTTTACATTTTCCTTTTCTTTCTTTAACCACTGACCAGTACCACCATATTCCAAGTCCACTGTTTCCTCTCCAGCTCAAGATGCCCGAACGGCAACACCGACCGACGCGCAAATCCGCTTCCAGTTCTACGCCATCCGCAGCCACACCTTAAAGTGCCGCTCGGTTTCAAAATGCTCGACCGATCAAAGCTGCCGAGCCGACGTGGATTCCGGTCCAGTCAGACAAAAAAACTCCTGAAGTGATCGCAGACGAAGAGGCAAAGGAAGAGGCTGAGAACAATGCGAGCGGGCCATATATCAACCTGACATCCAGCCACTCCCAAGCGTTGCGAGACCAGATGCGTGGCAGGACCGGTCCACTAGGCGCGTACGCGAGCGATGACTTGTATCAGTCGCTGAATTTGTGGCGCAGACACTACCGCATCATTGGGCATGACGGCTATGACTATGCAGTTACGCCCAATACCGATA
>JARGXW010001416.1:0-22078 GCA_029204085.1 Mycena sp. CBHHK59/15 | reverse complement strand
GCCCACGCACTGGTGATAGGCAATGCTGTGAGGAAACGGTTGGGCTGTGTTTCGAGTTGGTTCCATTGCCGTGATCACACAGCAGCAAATGCCATGGCCGCGGCTTCATGGCATTTGATCGGTGTAGGACCGACACTTGCCATGTGTTTGCCAGGCATTGCACATTTTCCCTTTGTGCTTTTATTATTTAGATGCCGGCTTTGTCCTGGCGATTTGATTGATCTCTTGATGAACCTCGTGCCGCGCGGCATCGGCGGTACGCTACAAGCTGCCGCGTCGAGGCGGCGTCGAGTACTGCACGGCGTGGATTGCTCCACACAGTTGGCTGAAGTGCATGCACAGATAGACATGCTTCGAGCACTCCGGAGAGTACTCGGCTGGGGAATGCGTGCGGGCATGGACTTGACTGCTGCCCTCGTGCAGAAGTGCATGCTGTGGTGTGGGCTTTTCAATACAAGCACGAGACTGGTTCCGTCTTTAGTGTACATCCCTGGCATCCTCCTCTACTGTCCTTGGTGTGTATCTACACTTGTCGATATCCACCCCTGCTTAATTGAAAACTCTTCTCCTCCTGATCACAAGCAACAATGGCTCAACCTCTGGTGGATCCTGTGTCGGGACTTGGATTCGAGTCGCGCCATGAATAAATGTACTTGAATTGGGTCAGTACCTGACAGCACGAGGTTCATTCAAGAGATCAATCAAATTTCGAGGACAAAGCCGGCATCTAAATAAAAAGGAACAAAGGGAAACTGTGCAATGCCTGGCAAATGCCATGGCAAGTGTCGGTCCTACGCCGATCAAATGCCATGAAGCCACGGCCATGGCATTTGCCCGCTGTGTCATCGTTAGTGATAACAAGGATGTATGCAGTAGAAATAAGATTGAAGCCAGGCACCTTGGCAATCGGTCAGAATCAGATGGTGTTATCGCAAGTTGCACGTAGATTTTGAGTGTGCCTAGAGTCCCTGAATCCAGGTTTTCTGTTGGGATTTATGATGTTCACTTTGTACATTTATTCCCACGCGAAACTTTTTTGATGGGCGCGACACTTTTTCTGAGTGCGACACTGTTCACTTGCCTTATTGGGCCACCGGCTGATGCCGGTAGATGGCTGCAAGTACCTTATGCGTGGTCTGCATCTGGCACATGGGCTGATCCATTGTACGCGTACACATGGCCAAACTCAACTCATAATTGTCTGCACGAGCCTGCACTGCCCCTTGACGGTCCCCATACCAGTTACCTTGCCATCCATTATGCACATTAGCTGCACACTGTAGGAATTTTTATTTTTCTGCAGACTGTGGGCATAACTTGAATAACCCCTATCACATTTTCTGGGAAGTACTGGACACGTGAATCTCTGCGAACACAGCCCATCACACTTGAAGTAAAACGATCAGGCAAGGTAACTGGTACATGGACCGTCAAGGGACAATGCAGGCTCATGCAGACAATTATGAGTTGAGTTTGGCCATGTGTACGCGTAAGATGCTACGGCAGGATCAGCCCACGTGCCAGATGCCGCCGGATCAGACCACTTACAGCCAAGCAGCGCCATCCACCGGCATCAGCCGGCGGCCCAATAAGGCAAGTGAACAGTGTCGCGCTCAGAAAAAGTGTCGCGCTCATCAAAAAAGTGTCGCGCTAATCAAAAAAGTTTCGCGCTAATCAAAAAAATTTCGCGCAGGAATAAATGTACAAAGTGAATGTCATAGGGATTCACATCGTGCCATCCTACCTATAATCAAGGGCCCTAGTAGTCTGTCCTAGTCCAAGACTTCAAGTTGGGTCCTACTAGTAGTGGAGTTGGCGTTGTTCAATCATGTCTCAAGGTCATCTATCCATCGGCCGAGTGTCCTATAGGAGAAGCCGATCCTTTGTATGAAACAGCAAAGCTTGAACCAAGAAAAGAACGGAAACAAGTCGGAAACCCAGTGCGATGGCGGTGGGATGATGTGGGTTTGCATTTGTTGTTATTTTACGCCGTTAGCTTCCAAGCCTAAGTTGAACTAGTGATGTTCTTGGCTTGGCTTGGCTTGGCTTTGGCTTAAGCCATGGCTTGAACAGTAAATTTCAAAACTCATTACTAGTGGTCTATGGTTGCTATATACCATCTATGAGCTTTGTTTTGTGTGTTAGCTATCACATCTATTCCATATTATTTGTTTTTCAAATGTAATTGCGTGTTAAAACTTTGCACCTAAAGGAGATGCTGGTTGGAATTTCAACAACCTGCCATCTGAGCATCCTAGATGGAATATATCATAAATTGGTGAGCAGGGGGTCAAATCTGATAGTTACTCACTCAGAAATTGTCAGGGAATACAGCTGAAACAAATCTTGAATACCATGGGTCCCAAGCCTGGCTTGCTGGCTTGGCTTTGGCTTCTCAAATCTCAAGCCAAAGCCAAATCCATACTCAAGCCAACATTTTGGCTTGGCTTGGCTTTGTGAAGCCATGGCTTGGCTTGCTGGCTTTTTGGCTTCAAGCCAAGCCAAGCACATCACTAAGTCTAACTCAAGTCTAACTTGTGAAGGTCTCCCAGTTACTGTACTGGCGTGTATGGAGGCAACGTGACACGTGGAACCTCCTTGAACATTGCCTAAATCCCAGGCATTAACGCTCAAAAGTGGATATGGGCTTGTTTTGGGCTAATTTTGGAGCCCGGCGGGACCCACAGTTGCCTTATTTGGGTCCCGCCCTTCCTAAAAGGGCAATCGGTTGCTAACTCAAAACCCAAAATTTTCGTAACGCCTCACCGGGGGTTGCCTCCATACAAGCCGGTACAGTATTGTTCAGTTTCGATCTGACCTGTGTCTCAGATCTCAGATCTCACCGTCTATTGTCCTTTGGCTTATTTTAATGAAACCCGGTTTTTAACTAAGCCGTCCTCTTCAAAGGAACTCTGAATCGAATATCTCTGCCGAGACCGTGACTGCGGCAAATCTTGTAGTAAATCGATATTGTTTGTAGCACCAAGCCCACTAGCATGGCGGAACTCCGTCTACAGCAGCACACGAACCTCGTGGTGGCTCCACAGAAACTCAAGTCTATCAAATACCAAGGCAACTCAGACAATGGACCGTAAGTTACGAGAAGTCCAATGGGGTATGGGCATTCGACTGATCCATTCCAGAACTGCTTCAAGCCTGAGTCGTGCAATATGGACGGGGAGAGGTTTAAGGTCTGTGTAAAATGTAAGTTGACATCTGTTCTTGGTTTTTGTTTTCTCACTTGTCCGAAGAGCACTTACTGTGATTCTCGCTGCCGTTAGCCCCCTTGCCCTCCATGAAGTATCTCACCGGATGAATGAAACTCTTCCAGTGAAAAAAGATCGGGCAAAGCACAAACGGCGATGCGAAGAAAATTCGTCTCAGGTGACGATGGCTGAGGAGAGAGATTAGCAGGGCGCAGAGTGGGTTGCACGCGGCGAACGGGTGACGCTGTCTCTTCAAGCCATGTATCCTCTCCTAGTAAGTCAAGGTATGGCGCTGATCAACTTGACTCTTGACTTGTTCAATATAGGAAGATTGGGTCTCGACGTACCGGCCATTACTTTACCTTTCGCTCCTGCACGCCCAAGGATTTTGGGACCGCCCCCCGTCTCAGCACCCGATTAGCACCCTCCCGCAAGTGTTCTACGTGAAGATGTCTTCCGTGCGCGGGATTTCACAGAGGACAAAGGCTCGTACAGCATTTCGCGTGGACGCTGGTGAAGTTATTCCTACATCTGAACTCCGCGCCGCTGCCACCGATGCCAGCCATAGCATGTACGACCAGGATATCCAGCAGATAGTAACTGACTTGGGCAGGCAAGTCGCCAGTCTGGTCAAGCTTTGAACCCAAATTACCGCTTTTCCATAGTTCTACTACTTTCACAACAGTCACAAGCATTGGTATTTTGAAGACAACAGCCAGGCAGACTATTCGGTGCAGTGGCGGCTGGAATCCGATTGGTTAACATTTTTGCAAGAGACTGTCACTGTTGGGAAAGGGTGGAGCCGTGACGATGTTCATTTCCAAACATGATTCTCAAGGTTGGTTCTTGCTTACGTCTTGGTCGCCCATCTCATAGTCCAACATGGCTGTACTGTAACCTTTTCTTGGGATTGGTCTCAAGAACAGAGCCGCTGCTTAATGGATATTTCTGAATTGAAATATGCTTCTTGAGTGCTATGGAGCCTGAAGGTTGTGTAGTACGCTTCGCGATCGGCATCGATGCAAGCGCGTACCTTGTTCTGACTTTTACGCCATAACTCCAGCACAAAGTTCTCCGGAGCAGTTGAGCAGCGGGTGCCAGGCCGCGTCTTTTACGTCTCGGTGGGCTATTCTCCGGCCGTCTACTGGCGCCCGAAGCGTCGACGCGTGGGATAAGCTCGATTACTAATCTTGCTGATCGCGGAATCAAAATCAGGTTAATTGCTGATTTCCCACGGTATGTGGCGGTGAGACACTTGTCGTCCACTAATTGACTCAGGACCTGGCATTAAATCTTTATCAAGGGCTATGGGGACAGATCTGACTCGACTCCTCGACAACACGGTGATATGACTGGCCCTTGGACTTGCGGTGCTAGCGCCCTCCCGGACACCGGCAAATAGGCTCTTCATTCGTGCTAAAGGTTCGGCTTTCCGATGAAATCCGCTCCGAGCCTCTACAGCTGCTGCAACAAACGCTCCCCGCAACCTGCGGGTAGCAAACGGCAACCCTCCAAGACCCTTCAACTCAATAACTCTTGTGCGGACCATGATCACTCAACTCCGTACGCGTCGCAGCAATGACGTTAACATGATTGATGCTCCCTCCAGTCTTTGCATTTTGTTCTCGTATTCTAAATGGATCTGTCCAAGATCAGTCAGCATCGCTTTACGAGTCAATCAACCCTCTTACTTGCTTCACGGTGCCGGCTGGTGCCGCCTCTGACGCTTTTCAGACAGTTTCATTTACCGCCCGCCGGTCCTGCGTACTGGATAAGGCACTCATCTGCTTAATTGTGCCTGACAGTGTACGTTTCATCCGGAGATCAATAGCTTACAAGGCAATGCGGCGTCACAATGTTTTCCCCGGACTTGTGGACCTCTCAATATTCTAACCCGCCAGGTATAAATGGTAGGCTGTTGACCATCTCCGGAAAACGCCACCACCGACTCACCATGCCCAGGACTCACATCTCCGTCCTCGAGACGAGTGCTGCTCGCTCCCCGTCCGCAGTCGCCTTCAAGATTCCTGTGCTAGATGACCCCGGACAAGAACCCAACTGGCGCTCTATTACCTACCAGCAGTTTCTTCGAGACGTGGAAGTCATCGCTGCTCATATATCGCGTAACTTCCGAAAGGCTGGCATTCCTGAAAGATCGGTGGTGGGACTATGGTAAGTCATCTGCTTTTCCTGGGGGTGGCTTGACTGACGTTCCATTCATTCAAGGATGGGTGGCTACACCTACAAGGATATACTATATATATATGGTGTATCAAGAGCCGGCTACATTCCACAACTCTTTAGTCTGCGACTGCCCAACGCCGACGTGATATCAGAGCTGTTGGCCAAGACCCAGGCGAAGGCGCTCATCTACGAGGACCTGTTCGAATCAGCTTTGCGGTCTTGGCCGTTGCCTACTTATCGCGCGGACCCTGTCGAGCTTGTCGCCGAGTCGGACCATCTCGACCTGCCTCCAGTAACCGCGACACGGCCTGATGAGATAGCTTTCTACTTCCACACGAGCGGTTCTACTTCCGGTAGCCCGAAGCTCGTACCCTGCAGCTATAGATGGCTGGAGATGACTATCAGGAAATCGTATCAGATATGCACACCCCGAGACCAAGATCGTCAGGACATCGCCACTTGGAGGTGCGTGACAATCATCTTCTTGCAATCGTTGAGCGCTGACGCCTCTTCGTAGTGGAAGCATGTGCCATATATTCCAAAACTTCAGTAGGTTTGAGCTTTTGTGGTCTGGTCTCAGTTTGACTGACCGAATCTCAGTGTTAATAGGCAACCTCCAGCACAACTCTTGCGTCGTCCAACCAGCGACGAATCCTTTCACATCGGATCAGTTGGCGGATATGATACATCGTTGTGGTCTCACTCGCCTGAATATCTTCGCCTCGTTCCTAACAACACACCTGCGGAATTCTCGCCTAAACCCCAAGCTCCTGGGAATGCTTTCCGATCTGGACGAAGTCCTCTATACAGGTTTACCCCTCCCTCGAGAAGAAGAACAGTGGGCATATAATAATGGAATCCGACTGCGGGTAAGCGAAATCTACACAAATCTAGAGCGACTTTTTCTAACTTGGCGTATAGACTATTTTTGGCAGTACAGAGGTCGGGGCCATTCTCGTCTCGGTCGGAGGCCGCGGTTCAGATGCAGCGCTCCTGTGCCCCACAGACGGGGTATCATACCAGTTTGTGCCGATCGAAGGCCCCCAGCCACAAGCATCCCACGTCTCGACAGCAAGACTGCTCGAACTGGTCGTGCTTGCGGAGTCGGGGGATTGCCCGGACACATCTCTTCGACATGCCGACGGGAATTTCCACACGGGCGACCTCTTCCAAGAGGTTGCTCCCGGTCGCTATGTCTTCCAAGGAAGAGACGACGACTGGATTAAGTCTGAAAGCAGCCTCAGATGTAATACCAAGTGAGGGTTCCTTCTCATCCATGCTATGTTGCGAAATTGACAATTTGATGATCCAGAGCAATCGAGGATAATGCACGCACCATGTGCGGAAATCTCCTCTCGGAGTGCATCGTTGTAGGCACAAGCCGTCCATCGCCTGTCTTGTTCGTCGAGCCGGGGACGGATATGGATCACG
Source organism: Mycena sp. CBHHK59/15 (assembly GCA_029204085.1). Taxonomy (NCBI): domain Eukaryota; kingdom Fungi; phylum Basidiomycota; class Agaricomycetes; order Agaricales; family Mycenaceae; genus Mycena; species Mycena sp. CBHHK59/15. The sequence goes on along the minus strand of JARGXW010001416.1, from coordinate 15,257 downwards.
AGAAGCTCAAGACTGAGATCATCCGGAAGACCAGACAGTTCCACTCTCGACGATATCTACATGAACGGATAACATCCGCCAAAATGATTGTCATTGTTCCACCCGGTTCGCTTCCACGGACAGCGACCAAGGGGAATATCCGTCGCAGGGCGGTCGAGGAGTCGTATAAATCCGAGCTTGACGATATATTCTCGTCGTGATGGACCACTGCGAACGGACCATAGTTGTAGTATCTTTAACAAATAATCTGTAATCACTCGGAACTCAATGCAAGTCGACGCAACGATTGAGACCGATACTTGAGAGCTTCGTGATCAGATAGCGATGTTAAACGCTGAGATTATTACATTTTTTTGTATAGAAAGCATCCATAATCTACAAGTACCCTATAGAACATAGCATACCCAAAACCACTACCGGTTTGCCTCGAAGGGAAGACGTGAGAGGTCAGCCTTGCCATCCTTAAGCCACGATTTCTTCACCAACTTCTCCTTCTCGGCGTAGTACAACCGATAGACCAGCTTGATGGTGCCCTCGCTAACCCCAGCCACTGCACTGATATCCCGCAATGACTTCACTTTGCCCAGAAGATGGCAAGTGAAAAATATTGCGCCGCCGGCGATGGAAACCGGACTCCTTCCGTCCGCGATACCGTTGTTCCGTGCTGCGATGATGATATCGGAGCAGATGGACTGTACGTTCGCGGGAAGGTCGAGGTGATTGCAATATCTGACAAGAAGGTTTTCGGGGCCCGAAGACGGAGCGGGAGTGGAGGTGGTTGCGGATGCGCCGGGAGTGAGATTGAACGCCTGCTCGAGGGCTTTGTAACATTGCCCCAGTATCTTCTTCGACACATGCGTCAGATTGCATATTTCTCGGAAAGTCCGAGGAACGTGAGCCTGTCGACACGCGATGAAGATGCAGGCGGCAATGACCGCATCGAGAGGTTTCCCCCGCAGTAGCTTCTCCTCGTCGGAGCGCTTGTACAGCTGTTTCGCAATGTCGCTGATAGTTTTGGGGAGCGAGAATTGATCACACCAGCTGGAGATGTCGCGGAACGCGGTAAGGAGATTGCGCTCTGCGCGCGAGCTCTGGGCCCGCGATGCTGCGCGTTGTAATTCGCGAGCCATCCCCGACCCGCCATCTCGAAAGCTGACTACGGTGTCTAGCTGCTCCCGCCCTTCCATCAAAGGATCAGAGGCGGCACCAACACGCGACGGGTCATCTCCCTCATCGTTAGCAAACGTCTAGAATTCCTTGGTGTTAACGAATCGTAGGCGGAATGCCACCAAGCACTCACCCGCCATTCGCTACGCGTATCAACTATACGGTCACCCAGGACCAAGCCACAGTTTCTACAAACGAGATCTCCGCTACCAAACTCCTCAGCGATCTCCGGATTCGGGTCTCTGCACTCGGGGCATATGAGGCGGACGCTGAGGTCGGGCCCGTACGACGGTGCTTGCACCTTCTGCACTTGCGGTGCAGCCAGAGGAAACGGCTGGGAGTATGCCATCGTTGAAAGACTAGGTAGTGGAGACGATTCGATACAAGACAGGTATATCTACAGTCCTCGGGGTAGAAAAAACCCAACAGAACTGTGAAAACGGTGTGCAGCACACATCGCGTTAGCAGGACTTGCAGGGACCCACCTCTCGCTTGCAAATGCTGCACTTAGACGGGCTAGCGTAGATACAGGCAGCTACTGGCTTTTGGGACCACCGGCAACGACGGCGGGGTGTGGCAACAGACAGGTCTGCAAACAGGCTGACATAAGGCTGTTGCACTGCCACCAGTCCCGCGCATCTGTCACATTCCAGTACATTCCACTTGCCGTCTCTTCTCATCGACTCGCTTTCCGTTCATGACCGCACGGACAGCTTTCTCTATTAGTTTTGTGACTCGAGTCTCCTTGTTGCGCTCCCGCACGGAGTCGGACACAGGCAGAGGCTAGCCTGCTTCAGTGTTCCGAGTCGGACAAGCGCTGTGATACTTGAAACAATCTTGCAATGGGGGAAGTTCTGGTCTGCATTATTAGCTTTGCAACAGATTTCTTCTCCCATTGAGACCATCACTGCTTTGCTGCTCATACTCCAGTCAGATTCTTTGCCACAACTTGAACGAGTTCTCTAGCCAGCTTTCTGAATTGAAATTTGGGTGGTGGTTCATGTAGTTTTTTGTTGCAAACTGTGGAGATATTCCCCCTTGCTTCCTTGCTCTGGCCGAATATCACGTCGTCGATCTCCCCGAAATAGATTAGACGCTGTCAGGCAGTGTAGTAGCCGATGGGCGCGATGTACGTTTGGGGATGAATTCAATCCGATCTTTTGATAATCCCAAATAGTTTCCACGATGCCGGGTCTCCCGTCGGCAAATTTGTTTCTATATCAGGTCAAACAGGTTGTAGCCCGCATTTGGTCAGGGTGTGCCCTCAAAATGATTCAAACGTGGACAGAAAATCAGCAATTAGGCACAGCAATTGGGAGCGTGTAAGTGTTTATCTGCAGATAGAACCTCAAGAAACTTCTCTAATCGTCAGAGTAATAACCTCCGTCATTGGAGTAGCTTCCACCGTCGTCGTCGTAGTCATCGTACTCGTCGTCTGCCCCCTCCGAATAAACACTGTCGCCCTCTGAGCCGGAGTAGTACGTACTGCCACCACCACCCTCGGATTCGGAGTCGCCGGACGAACTGTGCTCCCCCGAATAATACGTCTCGGACTCGCCTGACTCGGACGGCTCCACGACAAAGGTCGTCTCGGCGTAGCCGCTCGCGAAGTGCGGCTCGGACTCGGGAATGGACGATGGCGCGTGTGCGCTAGTGTAGCCGTCGTCGCTGTCATACACGGACCGCGGAGCGTAACTTGCCGACGACACGGATGCGGAATAGCCGTGCCCGCTGTACCGGGACGAGCCACTGTGCGATGCGGATTGGTACGGGGTGAGCGTGTAGCTTTGGGAGGGAGTGTATCCGGTGCTGTAGCTGCGTGCATAACCGGCCGTGTTGGGGGGCACGGGTAGCGCTCGCGAGGAGACAGACCGCCGGGACGAGTCGCGGTAATGCGTCCACGGATCTTCCGAGTACGTGGTGCGCCCCGGGGAGGAGTAGCCCATGCGGTGCGTATGCGCGCCGTAGCCCGAGTTCCTTGTGTATGCATGGGCATCGTAATGCTGTTGGGCTTGAGAGTGCGCGTTCGACATCAATGCTTTCGATCCCTCCCGAACACGGTCGTGGTCCCGATAATCGAGCGCCCGCTCCAGTGCGCGCCGCTGATCTCCCCATGAATCACCTTGCTTGAAGCCGTACGAGAGCAGCTCGTTGTGAGTCAATCTGCCCGTCTAGTAGTTAGTAGAATTTTATTTAGAATGTGCTGGACTTCCGTACCTTCGCCCCGACATGGTGCAATTTGGAGTGGAGAGGAGGAACAGAGGAGAAGAGGATAAGAGTCAGTTTACATGCGATTCTTCAGGTTGCACGCGGTAGAGGGCTGGCAGCAGACGCGCCAAAGACGCGCGGTGCAGCTATGTTTCGCCGAGACACTATTGGCCTGTGCACCAAATACTTCGATCTTATCTTTAATCTTATCATTAACACGCTCCCACACCTTTGCAAGCACAATGCCTAGCATGATGTTTGCCGCAGGGTCAACCGACCGCTGCTACCTCTGCAACGAGACGGGAAATATACGCAAGTGTGCCCGATGCCAAGTCGCCCGTTACTGCTCCCCCGAATGCCAGAAAGCGGATTGGAGGCATCACAAGCAGACGTGCATGGACCACAAGGCCCACTTGAAGACCTATGCGGTCCCGTCGTTACAGGATGACGTGAAGACCTTCATGAAATGGAACGACAGCTGGCGGGATGCTCTTTTGACGTGGGGCGCCTTTGCTGCAGACCTCGCGAACCGGCCGCCAGGGTACCTCCTGGACCACAAGTGAGCTATTTTTTTTTTGACTCGAGTAATTCTGGAACATCAGACTTGGTCTTCCAGTTTCTTTATCTGCCTGGAGAAGCAGCCTGATGCAGCGAAGAATCCTGCGCGCTCCAAGTTCCAGGTACACTCATTACATTCAGCTGCCTAATTTTCGTGCCCTGAAAGCGCCAAAGGTTATCGTGGCAGAAATGCGCTCCAAAGAGCAGATGCTGGGAGTGTTCAGGCACATTCCTGATATGCAGTACCGTGCGCAGATCATCGAGGGCTTTGAGCGTTTGCCGCCACAGCAGGATGTGCTGCGCATCACGGTTGCCGTGCTCAGCCTCCACCTCTACAGCCATCAAGGGAATCTCCTCGATGAAATCCTCCCTGACGGCCGCGCCGAGGTGCTCGGGAATCCGCTGAGCGCAGAGAGCCGGCAGTTGTCAACGGCGTTGCAGAACGCGTACTCAGACCAGTTTGCGGAGCATATTCGAAGGGGAGATGGTACGCCACAGTTCATGTTCCGCATTGCCATCATATTGGATCATAATCATTCATGCTCTGCGCAGTCGACGGCCACAGTCAAGTCCTGGAAAGTCTGATGCAGGCGGCCGCACAAGACACATATCACACTTCTGAGGCGGCGTCGGGTCTCGACTGAGCAGTTCCCAGAATCTTACAGGTTGACTTTCGCTAGGCGCGAATACCTGCATTGAGGTGTCAGCAAATTATGATAATCGGTATGACGTCACTTGTATGGGTCCCAGTAGGTCCCAGTTGTATATGTAACTTGCGAGTTGATGTAAGGTCTCTCCTGGCCAGTAACAGCGCCGCACGTCAATCCATGTCAATAAACCGTGCTGTATTACCAGACATCATGAACTACTACATTTTCACAGTAACATGTTGAACATCTGTTTGAGGACAGGTCACTTATGCTGGCGGAAATTCAAACTGAACTCCTATGTCATGAGGCTCAGCGTTCAACGTTCACCTCCAATACACTAACACTAGACTACAGTGGTGGTACTACTAGTAGGCTCGATCCCACCCTCTCGTTTTGTGCAATCCATCGAAGCAGGGTATGCATGGATAACAGCCCCACTATATCTCATGGGCACGCAGATTGTCAAAAAGAGTGTCCAGGTCAACATCAAGGTAATCGAACTACCTCGGCAACCCATCCAGGCATATACTTCCGACGAACTGGTCGAACACTGGAGGCAGCACGGTCACTGGCTGAAGGCTGTCGCTGACGAGGTCAAGACCCTCATGGCAGATGGCAAGGTCAATAATCCTAACTGTGGTTTAACGTACTGCGAAGCAGGCTTGCTGGCCTCGCTTGCGAGAAGGATGACTGATAGAAGTTTGACTTGCTGGGCAGCACACGCGCTGACATCCGTGGGTCCCGCCTCATTCGCTGTCAACCACGGTTCTGCAGAATTTGGAGGGACGATTTATGTCTATCGTCTCGAATATGGTTACATCCTACGCCGATCGGGTCACTGGCAGAGTATCCAGCGATCCCGATGGCCTCAAACTACTCACCGTCCATCCCTTTAAACGATGGCCACGCGTAGGCCGGAGTCCCTTGCGACGCATGATTCGCTCGCTCGACTGACCAAGTGACGTTCTCACCGGATACCTCAAGCACAGGCTCGCAGTGAAACATTCCTCCCCGTTCTTCTTTGAATGATCATCGGACTGTCTTCTATTAGATAACAATAATATGCTCTAATAATGATCAATGCGACTTTTAATCATGAATGTCATTTGAAGTTGTGCTTATTTGCCATCCAGTGCCACTTTCCGGACGAAGTGTATATGCATACATACTGGCGAGCAGATACACGCCGCTACAGCTTCGTGCGCCCCGCGCCGATTCCCTCACGCGCGAGCCACTGCAGCACTGCGCGGCCGACCTCGCCACCGTCTCCTCCCTCCCCTCCGCAGCGTCCTCAATCATAACCCAATGCCCGCGGCCCTCGAGCGCGCGCTCGGTGAGGCGGGGGACAAAGCGGCGCTGCTGGCGCAGGGCGGCGGGGGCGACGGTTGGGTCGGCGGTGCCGTACAGGAAGAGCACAGAGAGGGTGACGGGGAGCGCCACAGGGAGGGCGGCGGCGGACTCTTCGGCGTAGCGCAGGGCCGTGGTGCGGTAGTAGTTCGTGGGGCCGGTGAAGCCAGTTGTGCGGAAAGAGGTGAGGTAGTGGTCGAGGTCCTACGTGAGGGAGGGAACAGACATACAGATAGATTGAAGGTACGTGCAGCTGGAAGATGGATGGGGACTCACGGGTCCGACGAGGAGGCACGGGCGCGGAGCGGGTGGGTCGGGGGCGGCGAGGAGGGCGCGCAGGGCGCCCTCAGCGGTGAAGTCTGTCGGCGCACCCGGCGGGTGGTACGTCAGCGTGAGGAACTTGTGGAGCTGCGGGGGTGTGCGTATGTGAATTCCGGGCGTTGTTGGGGACGCACGTTGGCCTCTATCTCGGGCGCTGCGGCGGGGGACGCAAGATAGAGTTGGTACGCGAGGTTCGGCGCGCGACGGGCGACGTCGACGAGGGGCGTGGGGGAGCGCGCGGGCGGGGTGTACGGCACGCTGAAGCTGTGGGGTGTTGGCTGGCTCACGGTTCAGAAGGAGACGACGGACATGGCGAGTGCGAGGATGCGGTGAGGGTGCCAGAGGGCGAAGCGACCGGCGACAAAGGCGCCCCAGTCGTGGCCGACGACGACGGCGCGCGCGATGCCGAGGGCGTCGAGCAAGGCGGCGAGGTCGGAGCAGAGACGCTTGGTGGTGTACTGGGCGGGGTCGACGGGGGCGTCGGTGCTGCCGTAGCCCAGCATGTCCGGCACGATGACGCGGAAGCCGGCGCGCGTCCATGGGCCCACCTGGTGCCGCCAACCGTGGCCCGTGTCCGGGAAGCCGTGCACACAGAGGAGCGTGACGGGGTCGGCGTCGAGCACACCGGGGCTGGCGTCGAGCACACCGTAGGTGTTGCCGGTGCTGAGGGTAACACGAGAGCGCTGCATCGAGCTGCTGACAAAGCCTGTCCTCGCTCCCTTTCACCACAACCACTCCACAATGCCCGCCAACCGTCCGTCCGTCGCAGGGGCCGCGCCCCCCACGCCGCAGACAGCGACGACGACATCGTCCGGGACGTCCAGACAGACTCCGACGACGACCACGACGACCTCAGCGACGATTCGGATGACTCGGACGACGACGACTCCGAGCCCGTCTCCCGCCATCTCACCCCCAATACATCCACAGCCCGGACGACAAGCCCGGGCCCCCCTTTTTTGCTGCCACCCCCGCAGCCTGGTCAGACATGGTCGACGAGGTCGCCCCCCAGCTCCCGGTCATCAATTTTGCCGACTTTGACGCACACACCGTTCGCAAGGTCCGCATGGCAGCCCCTGCGTCCCCGAGCTCCGACGACGACCCCGATGCTGACCAGCCCGTCGCATCCTCCTCCTCCCACCACTCCCCCACGCCCCCTTCCAACGCCGCCGCCAGGCCAGTCCGCCCGCCAGGCCTACCAGCACCGCCTCGAGAGCGACCCCTCATTCGTTCCCACCGTGGGCGAGTTCTGGGGCCATGACGACCGTCTGCTCGACAAGGATCTGCGCAGCCTCAGTGGCTGGTGGCGCGGCCGGTGGCAGGGTCGGGGCCGCGCCCGTGGTGTCTTTGGCCCTCGTGGCAGGGGTAGAGGCGGGTTTGCGGCCCCTCAGCAACAGCAGCCATGGTCTGCGCCAGACGCCGACTCCGCGCCGCAGTCGCCCATGGACCGCACGTGGACGCACGATGGCTTCGAGGAGATGAAGCGTCGCGAGGACCACCGCCAGCAGCCCTCGTTCCGCGGTGCATTCCGCGGCGGGTTTGTGCCCGGGCGCGGTAGGGTAGTGGTGCTTTTTTGTCTGCTCGCGCCCCTGGCCGGATCTGGTATGCGATGAAGCCTGAGCACATGTGGACTAAGCAACACGAAGGGTATCTCTACTTCGACCCTGCCCTCAAAGGACGCCCTGGCCAGCCCCCCGGCTTCCGTGTGCATCTCCCTGGCACCGCGCCAGAGGTAGTGCGTGCTCCTCCGCGCCCCCACCGCCCCGCCAAGGCTGTGCCGAAGGCTGCCGCCCCTGATGTGGAGTACACTGTGCGCCTGCCACGGCGCGCACGCAAGGAGCGCGCCGCCGCCCCCAGTGCCAAGCCGAAGCAATTAAAGGCTCTCACACTGGAAGCAGTTACCGTCCGCCCGCGGGCCACCCCAGCACCTGTCCCTGCCCCCGCCCCCGCCCCCGCCGCAGCACCCGCCGCAGCCGCACCTGAGCCTGTACTGGAGCCTGAGCCCGTTCGCGCACCGTCCCCATCCCCCACGCACGCGCCATGGGCTCCCCTGCAGCCTGATGCCGACGGCTGGGTGCGCGCCGACCCCGCCGCCGCCGCGTCCGCCCTCGCGCTCCCCGTGCCCGTGCCCATCCCTGTGGCATCCCCACCGACCAACCCCTCGCCAGCACTCGCGTCCCCACCCCCGCCGCCGTTCGCGCCATACCCTGCATACCCACCGCTCCCGCTCGGTGTCGGCCTCAACCAGCACGGCATGCCGTACGAGCTCGCGACCGGCCGGCCCGTGTTCCTCCAGCCGCCGCCGCCCGTGCAGGTCTTCCCCGCGTACATACACCCCGCACACGGACACGCGCACTCGCACTCGATAGGCCACGCACACTCGCACTCGGTGCCTGTCGCGGGCCCGGACCCCGCGATCTTCGCGTTCGCGCGCGGCGCGCGCGTCGAGATCCGCGCGCCGGACACGAAGAGCGACGCTACGCCCGCGGAGCCGCCCGCGGACGGCGCGAGCGGGAAGAAGCTGCGCACGGGTGCGGCGGCGTTCGAGCCGCGCGAGGGGTACTTTCCCGCTGGCGCGGGCGCGTACGACAACTCAGGCGGCGGTGGCGCGGGGATGATGTACGCGCCCCCGGCGCCAGCGCCGGGGTATGTGCCGACGCAGTACTACTATCCGTACGCACCCGCGCCCGCGCCGTACGGCGAGCAACCGCCTCCGCCGGGTGCACAGTATGAGTTGTACCCTGGCGGCACGGTGTACTACTGATCCGCCGCCGTTGTGTTCTTGGTTGTTCTCACTCTCGTTTTGGTTTTCTCGATGGCGGTGTTGGTGTTAGTTGGTTGGTTACTTATATACGTTATTCATTCCTCGCTGCTGGTGTGCTCATCCTCATCCTCATCCCCTCTCATCGCTACATATATCACTCACTCATGATCGTTGCCCCATGGTACATACTAGCCTATTGTCTACATCACGTATGTAGGTCTCCGTCCTCCGTATACCGTACTCTGTTCTTTGTTCTGCCCGTTGACGTTTTTTTGGTCTGGTTCTGCGTATAGTAAGTGCTTACTTGTGGTAGTATGGATGCGTGCTACCGTAGTTGCATATAACCGTCTCTCAATGTGCTCGGGGAGTCCGGAGAGGTCTTGAGAGGTTTGGGATTTTTCGCTTGGACCGGGAAGCACGTGATAGGAATGTTTTCGCACTGCCACCGCCAACTTGAACAGGATGCCAATGCCGTTCCACCGGCGCTTCGATAGAAAACATGCCTGGGCATAGTGCCCAACCACCCTTGAGCCTGAGTTTCGCGAATACTGGGCTTGAGGATCGATCGACGTCGTGATGCTGGGACGTTGCAAGCTTACGATTGGCGGATGGCGCAGCCTGGGAACCTGGAAAGGTCCTCGCTGCGTCCTGCAAGTGGAGTGCATTTCTCCTTGATTCTGCCCTTCATCATACGTCGACTGGGTGGTGGGAATGGCACCAGTGGCATCCGTTGATGACCTGATACTATGGTACTACCTACCGTACAGAATGTCGAGCGTGGTGTTCGGCAGGCGGAGTCCTTCCTGCGTGGTCTCTGTGCAGATCATGCACGCCTCGCTGCGTTAAAAGAGGAGGGGCTGTATGGTCCACCCGCGACCCTATCTGCCCTGTGTCTCGATTACCTACTACAACCCCACGGACCGACCCAAGCGCAGGATACACGCGCGCCGGAAGTGAGCTATCTGTATGATTGCGGGTGCACATCTGACCGCGACTCTAGGCTGCCGATCCAGCCTCTGCTCCAGGGACGCTGCTGGAAGTCAAACGCATCGACAAGATCCGCCTGCCGGACTCGGGCCGCTGGCGCATCCAGAGTGCCGAGGGCAACGATCTCGCGCCGGGAGACGGCGCGAGTGACGAGCACGCGGAGTGGGCCGCGTGCGCGTTCATCGTGCGCCGCAAAATGGAGCAAACGTTCGGCAGCAACTACCCCGCCGTCACGACGCGGCTCCTGATCCACAGTGAATGGCTGCGTGCAGCGCTGCGGGACGTGATGAAGGAAGTCCCGGACGTATCGTGGGCCGCGCCCATCTTGCAGGTGGGTGCTATTGACCGTTTTTGCGCCCCAGGCCATTAATGATGAGGATGCGTGCAGCTCGACCCGCAGTTGATCCTGGCTTTTCTACCCCGACTGGCTGAGTTGGCTCAGACCGCCTCACTCTCTAGTCTACCTGGAATTTCCGATGGAGACAGCACCTGGAAGAAGCATCTGAGGTTCTTGATCGATTTTTTGGAGGCGGAGTATGCCGTTCTTCTCCAAAAAAATGCGCGGCTTTGTACAGAACGGCGAGATCACGTTCGACTTGCTCTGGGCGGTCTTCGTCCCGGGCGACGTGATCTTTACGCTGTGCGAGACCACCGGGGAGCCGCGGGCACTGCGCCTGCGAGAGACGCCGCAAGCAAAAAACTGGATGACTGACGCGGTCACCTGCGACCTGATTTGCACCTACCTCGACACTGCCGATGATCCCGCATCGTCTGGGCAGGGCCTCAGATTCGCATTGCACCAGATCAAGATCCCGCAATTCGAGGGGGGTCAGTAAGATTGCGGACCTCCGTGCGTACCCTCTCAGGTTCCACCCCGTCGCCGCCGAGGTCGAGCAGAAACTCATACGGCGCGGCCGGGAGTGGGCGAAGTTGCGGGTAGTTCAGCACAGACAATACGATGGTATCGGGTACTTCAAGCACCCTCCGCAGGATGGACCTGAAGAGATGAATGCCGCCCCGCTGACGGAGCGCGTGCAGGTGAGCAGAATAATTGTCTTGTATCGCGGTCATCAGGAGCGTTGTATGTCAGGTCAATGGCCGGATCATCATAGATCGACGTCAGCCTTGCGTACCTTCTTTCTTTGCGAGCCTGAATCATGACCAGCTCTTGTTCTCGTTGGAGGATGATCCTTCGACAAGGAGACCCGTACCCGTCCTGGAGGGCGAGGAGCTCCCGGATGCTGTTGTTCTGCTCGCAACTCCAATTGTTTATGGGTTTTATTTGGCCGAAAAGCTTTGGTGTGAGCAGCGCCAGATTTGTGTCCGGATTTGCGGGTATTCATGACATACACTGCAGTGGAATTCAGTGTCGAACACGTCTCTTCCATTCAATGGAACGACGAAGGCTTCAAGAACATTGCAATCGATCCGGACCGAAAGCTTCTCATACAGAGTCTCATCGACTCGCATACAGTTCAAGCTTCGGAAAAGCAACCCTTTGACGATTTCGTGGCTGGCAAGGGAGTCGGCCTTGTGATAAACTTGTTCGGTGTGTGGCTCCAGTGTCGTTGAGTCATTGTGGCAGATTTCTGATGTCCATCTTCCAGGACGTTGGCAAAACCCTTACAGTGGAGGCAACCAGCGAGCGTAAGCTACTCTTAGCTCATTCAGAATCCATCTATATCTGTGAGGCAATATCCAGATTTACGGAAGCCATTGTATGTAGTGAGCGCGGGGGACTTGTCACTCGCTCAAAAGATATTTTCTTTGGCACCAGTATGGGATGCTATCGTCCTCATTGACGAGGCCGATGTGTTCTTGGAGGAGCGTGGCACGGCTGATATTCAGCGAAATGCGATAGTTGCGGTCTTCCTACGCCGGCTGGAGTAACTACTGCTTAATCAGTTGACATCTGATTTATGCTCACACTCTGTTCCAGATACTTCAGGGGTATTCCATTCATGACCACCAACCGCTTCAAAAACTTCGACCCGGCGTTCCAATCTCGTATCCACCTCTCGCTACATTCTGGCGATCTTTCGTGTTTTGCGAAGGAACAACTATGGCGTGCCTTCTTAGAGAAGACACGAAAGATTGCAAGACCTGTCGGATCGTCAACTCAAGGAGCTATCGCGCAAGAACTTGAATGGTCGGCAGATAAAGAACATATGTGGTCGGTGCCACTTCTGTGATGTCCCCGAAACTTTAGAACACATCGCAGTGGACTGTAATGCCCCAGGTCAAGAATTAGTTTGGAGCCTAACACAACAACTCTGGTCCAAAACACTGGTTGAACATTTCAAAATTTTCACCTTCTTTTTCAGTGAAAAATGTCGTTTATTTTTCACACATTTTTCACTGCAAAAGCAGGTGAAAATTTCAAAACATTTTCATCACTTTCTTATTTTATTTCGAATTTTTCACCTTGAATCGAGAAAGTGCTGAAAAAGTTTTAAAATTTTCACCTTCTTTTTCAGTGAAAAATGTCTGAAAAATAAACAACATTTTTCACTGAAAAAGAAGGTGAAAAATTTGAAATGCTCAACCAGTGAAAAATACAATTGCTGGCCCAAATTGAGCTGGGGTCTGATTTTAGGTTGTAACCTGGTGAGATTTAAATCTGATAAAGGCATTATTCTCCCAGAGAAATCCAGGCTCTTTGCCGTCTTAGTGTCATGGGCATGGCATTTGATATGGAACTTGCGGCAAACAAGAATGATTGAAAATCCGGGTGTACTACCCACAAATAAGGAGATCCATAATCGCTGGTTGAAAGCGGTTAATGGAGTGTTGCAACGTGATTGCTTGTTAACCAACAAAATTAGATTTGGTCCACTTGCATTCAATACACAATTGGTATTAAAAACATGGAGTGGGCTACTTATGGATGAAGACTCTCTGCCGGTTGACTGGACACATGAGGGGGTTTTAGTGGGTATGCGACCCATAATTGATAGACATGGGATAGGATAATTCCTTCAGGTCGGAGTCCCACACTGGTTAAATAATGTGTGTAACAGTATTTCCTCCTGGACAACTTCCCCGGCAAAAACTGGCCCACAACCAGTAACCCAAGCGGATGAACTTGGAATGCTTCTGCAGACTGAGTCTCATTATCCCAAACACTCCAAAAAAAAAAAAAAAAAAAAAGAACATTGTGAAGCTGTCCACTGTGCTGGCGGAACACGAGGGTAAGGCATTGACGTACAAGCACCTCATCAGAACGATGAGTGTGACTGACTGGAGCCCCGCCCGAGGCACTACCATTTCACGTCCCAAAAGCAATTCAAACCTCGCAACTTTGAAGCTCCGTATCCTTACTATCATTTCTGGTCCTCACACAGTGTAATCGTGTACGTATAGTGTTGGGATAATGACAACTCGGAGGTGCTTGAAATCAAGGACTCGAAGACAACGTTGCTCACGAAGCGAGTTGGCGAAACTGAGACATGACTTGCAGTCAGATTATCTTGAGATCCTTCGCGGAACAGGAATGAATTCACACCAGAAATAGAAAATTTTAGGTGTGGACGAAAATAATTATGAATCATTTACTTTAGATATCACCGAGAGCTGAGCCGAAACAATTAGTTTCGGCACCGCTTAAATCCCATTGTCAGCCAGTCAAGTCTGATGAAAGGGATTTCAGCCGCACTGAAACTAATTGTTTCGGCACAGTTTTCGGTATGAGCTGAAACTAATTGATTCATAATTATTTTCATTCACACTTAATATTTTATATTTCCGGTGTGATTGCTCCTAGCGTTGCGATGGTGACACCATACCCTTCCATCATTCACATCCTTTCACATCCCGATGAGGCAACTGATTCAACGCTTCGCGTCCCAATGGAGAAGGACCCGTATATGGGTAACGGACGGAGGTATTCGTTCTCGATATTCGCCTCAGGGGACAGGCGGTGGGGAAAGGAGCACGTGGAGAGGTTAAACGCGGTCACGGGCTCGTATATTTTGTTGATCAATAAAGTCGCGACAATGAAAACATAGACAGACAGTGTAAAACAACACGCCGCGTATAAAAGGGGGGCTGACGTCAAATGCCAACCGCACCACTGCCTTCCTCCCACTTCTCCGGCGCTCCCATCTCCCTGCCGCCCTCGCTCTTTCGCTCGACCCCGACCTCGATCCCAGATCGCTCCTGCCTCGCCCCCCGTACAAGACACGAGCACGAGAAGTATACGCATCGGAAAAGCGTCAGGTGGGCTACATGGATATAGTATTCGTTCGAGGTTCAGGAAGTGTCACGACTATTCGTGTTCAGAACCAGCCCCTGGTGAAGCTTGACCAGTGGGAGGACGGGCCGGTATCTTGATGCCTATTCCGAGATACCCGCGCAATGTTATGTGGTCACCAGGGAGGCTGCATATTGTTCCTCCCGTTCACATTTTGTTTGGCGTGTCTCTTGGATTGACTCAAGAGTTCCTGTAGAGTCCAGCACCGCCACTTTTAAATTCCCACGACCCTGCCAGGCCGAGAACGCCGGTGGTTGCCCCTTGCTCTGCAGATCCTTATGTACAAGCCCTCGTGTTCTACAAAAACTCCAGGTTTTCCCCCCTATTTCACCGTCATACGGATGGTCGCCATAGTGGCACGCTGCGCGTGCGAACATTGGCTTTGATATCCCCTTTCCTAGGAGCACGTCTGGCGAGTTTCTTATTCCGAGTCGGTGGCGGCATGTGCATAGTCAGTGTCATTGTCCGGCCCTGTTTGTTTTATCTCTCTCAGGCGGCCCAATTCCAGACGTGCAACACACCACAAATCTCCCCTACTCTTTTGCGTTGGAAGTACGTTTTTGCTCAGGGTGTAATTATGTTCCTTTGCTGCTCAAATATTGATGACAATTAGTCTGCGTGCTGGATCTATACCCTAGAAGTAGCACCGCCGTCACTCGAAATCAAGCCGTATGTTCTTTTCGTTGCACAGTGTAAAACTCTTTCGTCATTGCTATGCCCCTCTCAGCGTGCTTCCGGATCCACGGTCCCACTTTCTGATTCCGCTTTATGGCAAAGGCCATCTTCCATTCTTAGAGGGGACTCAAAGTAAGATATACTATCTCGAAGCTTTGTTACTTTTTTCGAACGCGCGCGTAGTAGACAACCCCCTCACTTGTAGCGGGCTTTCCACAGCATGCGCATGAAAGTCGCAGAAGCTGAAAACAATTCCCAAATGCTCGCAAGCACTAAAAAGGTTGTTTACCTTCTTAAACCCTTTTCCTTCAGCTGACCCTGGAGTTTA
>JARGXW010001415.1:0-22102 GCA_029204085.1 Mycena sp. CBHHK59/15 | reverse complement strand
CCACCACCGATCTGGAGCGCGTATTGGGGCCTTGATTCCGAGCTTGGATTTCCTTGTAAAGGACGAGGCGAGACTTGATATGGAGCTGATTGCACAGCCGCAACAGCGCCATGCCGCATTGCGCATTGCGCATTTCATCCTCTATTACCGCAGCCCCTTCACCGGCTCCACCGCCCGCTGCTCCACCGTCAAGGCCGACGGCAGAAATAGCGGTTCGTTCTCTGACTGCTCGTCTGCGGGAGCTTGGCGCGCCCTAAGCATCACCATCGACGCCGGGGTATACGTCGCCTGCAGCGTCCGTAGGCGACCAATGCTCTTGCTTAGCTTCCGGCGTGCGGCCGCGAGATCGACCTGCTGCGCTGCCGAGCTCCCCTTTTCTTGAGTCCGACCTGGACGCGAAGTCGCCGTCTACCGTATGAGTTAGTGCGCCGCCTTGCTCGATTTGCATGGTGACTCACTGCTGATCCTCTACTTCTAGCCCCGCCGCGATGAACGAGCTCGGGCTACGTCGTGGATCCCCGGACACCTTCGTCGGCCTTCTTCTTTTCATCCTCAGCGAATTTGAGGAGCACTTGGGCCTCGGTCAGTCCGACCGAAGAACAAGGCAGTGGTCAGCTCGTTCTGCGACTTTCACGCACACAGAATGTACCTCGAAACTCTGCTTCGTAAGGATTCTTCTTGGTGGAATCGGCTTCGAACTCGTGCACCATCTGGCGCCAAACCGGGACAACGCTCCGATTGCTGGACGGAGAAAGTCGTAAAGGCCTCAACCTGCTCTGCACCCTCAGTCCGAGCGCGATCCGTTTTCGTGCGCAGCTGCTCTGCTAAAGGAAGTGTGAGGTCGAGACCGGCCTCGCAGAAGAAGTGGACGTACCTAAACCCAGCAGCTTCTGCCAGTTCCAATGGTTCAATGACAGTTCAGCGTGTCCTCTCTCGACCCCGGTCCCATTTCCCTCGTACTTCCCGCCACACCTCCAATATTTGCCCAAGGCCGCTCAATCCCTTCGCCGTCCGTCTGTCCACTGCCCGGGATGAGATTCAGGGAAAAAAGGAGTTGGCAGGGGACGGTGTGACCGTGGATGTGCATTTTAGGGATGATGAAGCGCATCAGATGCATCGCAAGCTGAAGTCGAACCAGTGGGGGGAGTTTTTTTAGGTGTTCGACCAAATTCTTCCACCATTGACACACGATATCGTAAGAAACGATCTTCATAAGTAGCTCGGATATGTGCTTGAGGATACACGCGAAAATCCAATCCATATTAACGAATCTAAAATGTCACGTGTCAGACCTTTCGCGAAACCATACGGCAAATGAAAATCACGTACCGTTCCCCCCTTTGCAAGTCGCCCACTCCATTTGGCTGCACGAATTCGTGCCGTGCGCAAACACCCATCCCCACCCCCGTCGCGCTGCATCCGCGCGAAAATTTTGTATTGGCATAATCGAGGGCCCCGAGGCCACTACAGATGCTCATCTGAATCCGAAATCAGCTCGACTCACATCGCGTGACTTAGAAAGTACTTACCTCCTTCTGGTCAGTCACTGTCAGCAAAAACGCACGATAAGCCTCGCTCTCCACCATGTACGCCCATCCCGACCCTAACAGAGGATCCTTCAGGTAGCTCAAAATGAGCCGCCGCTTCAATCAGAAACAGGCATCAAGGGCCAAAAAGAAGATGTACAATTTTCTATCCGATGCCGCGTCAGTACGAACTCAAGGTCAAATATAGGATTTACTATGCATGCGTCGTCGCCTGTCGCATTTTCCCATCCATCGGGCAGGTTCACGCCGGGGCACGGGCAACAAGGACATCTTACAGCAAGATCACCCTGCTGTGTCCCCGCAAGCCCCGTCGGCTCGTGTCCCTTCCCGCTTCGCCATCAACAGATGGCGGTATTCCCGGCACATCCGCAGAAATGCGTGGTAGCGGTTGGGCGGCTTGTCGCCGGACAAGTTGTCGGTCAACTTCTCCAGCGCCGCGTAATAGTCATACATGGTAACCTTCGATTGTTAGTAAAGCGAAGTGTCGTTAGCTTTGAATCGTCACCTTTGATTGTAGAGTTTGGATCACAAAATCGTCCAGCATATCCATCGTAGCGCACGTCCTGGGTTTGTCGTCCGTCGCGGGGAACCAGCCCGCCCGTAACATCTGAATTTCCGGCGCCCCGGTGTTTTCCGCATTCTCGCAGTCGCAAAGGTCGACGGCGACGTCGTGAATCCCGTTCTTGTGCAGCACAATGAATTCCTCATGCACCGCATGCGGTTCGGGGCACCGCTCGCGCACGCGATGGCCTAATTGCACGCGTAGACCAATTTTCTTCAGGCTGGCCTTTACGAAGAGTTTGCCGTCCCAAATCTGCATGAAATCATCAGATTCACGCCGCCTAACGCGTGGACAAAAGCCACAAGTACTCACGTCGATCCTATGCAGCGGATTCTCCACGTGACGATCCACGAGGCAAGGCGTGCACAACAAATCGTCGCCGAAGCAGTCTTGGCATCGAGCCGTGGGTTTGGCCGCCTTGCACACGCGGCAAACTTCTTCGTCCGCGCCCAAGCACCCCGCACGGCGCAACAAGCACGTGAGGTACTCTTGTCTGCGAGGGCGCCAGTTATGCAGAGCTGGGTCCTATAAAGCACGAAGATGAGACTTGACGTCGTGAAGAGGTACGCAGAAAGCGCTCACCGAAGGCTTCACGGAAGTTTTTTTTTGGGTCTGGGCACAGGTCCAAATGTGGATTCGTCGTCTGCGTTGGCGTCGTTCTCGTCGTCGAAGCCCATCTGGTACACGCCGGGCTGGGAAAAGTCGAGGGCAGAAGGAGGTGCCGGTGGCGGCATCGCGGACTCGTGTGGTTGAAGGCGGTCATGCTCGGCGCGACGCTGGCGTTTGAGTGGAGAGTCAGGCGCAAACACGACCTCTTCGCGATAGGACCGCCGGTTATCCGTTGATACGCGATCTACGAATGCCGTGATGGGTGCATTCTCGGCATGTCCCGTGATCTCGCTGACGGAGAACGTGTGCCTTTGTCCTTGCGCAGGTGCTGGCGCTGCTCCCTTTTTTCTCGCCTTGAAGGCCTGCGCGCGCGACATCGACAGCGAAGGAGGACACAGATGCGCCGCTGCCGCCTCGTCAACACTACCAACGCGAAGACGAGGGAACCCCACGGACCGAGCCAATTTACGTCTTATCGTCAGTCCATGCACAATAGGAGTTCTGCTGCAGAATCGTAGTTCACGAAATGCACAGGTTCACATCTCGTCAAGGTTGCCATGCAGGAGTGTGCCCGACGCGCCCCGATAGCCTTCGCCGCCGTCACTGCCCTACGCTTTCCCCGATCACACCGGTAAGTCCTAATTACTATCGCCTGCTCGCTCTGTAACCGCATTCCAGGCTTTGCTTTATCCAACCCTCAGTACACATCCACATGCCGTCCCATCTCATCCAACATTCGGACCCACCCAATGCAATGTCGACTGGTTTTCTTACGACTGTCACGACTTTGGAGGGCTCACGAGCTGAGAACGGGTGTAGCCCCTGTGTGGTTGAGATACGAACTTCGTGTTATATACCGAGCCGAAGGAAGATCGGGATGAACGAGTCCGGAACCGGAACCGGAAACCGGATGAACGGAACTTCCGGATGAACGAGTCCGGAACCGGAACCGGAAACCGGATGAACGGAACTTCCGGAAAGTATATGGGAGGATAACGCAAGCACCACAGGACAGTAGGATGTGCGCACTACCGTGGCCGGTGAAGGAGGGAGGACCGGAGGAATTTAACCGGAGGACGACTCAGTGCAGAGCGTAGAGCAAAGCAACGTTAATTATCAAACTGAAGTACATGGCATATGTTACGGGTTTATATAGCTAAGTCCTAATTGTATTCCTAAAAAGGTGCGAGTCAGGTGACCTGTCGGACATAACAATAATACGAGTCCCAAAGAGGATGAAGAAGTGATGTCGGAGAAATGAACAATAAGGAGAAGGATTATAAAGACGGATAAACGGGAAACGCTCAGTAATCCTTCATTGCGTAAAAACCCGGTGATCCGTGATGAGTCCGAGAATATTCCGTCCGGTTCCGGGATCCGGTTCCAGACATGACCGGAAAGTCAAGGACCGAGAATGCATGGATATAACAGCTGCAAAAATCCCATGGCCTGGCTTCTCGTTCGACTGTGATGTGCAACCAGGCAATTCCTCGGCTGCAGCCTTCAATTGCGACACTGTCTCGAGAGGAAATCGATGTGAATATATCTGCATTACTCAACCCATTAATTAAACCACCGCCTGTGCAGTCAGGTCATGAGAAGCTTGTCGGACATGCAGTCAAGTTTGATGGAGTAGCACTGGAGACAAAATGCCGCTACTGTCCTCATCAGAATGCGATTCTAGGCCTCTGCTGGGAGCATTCTGATCGGGTCAAAAACCAGGTTACCAACCTCCAGAGCATCGAGGATATTGAAACTATTTGCACTGCTCTTTTCTCACCAAGACAAGAGGGCTAGGAAATCGACGAGATAGAATAGTTTTCATTAATATTATCCAAGATTTGGTTGTTACAGCTCTTTGCGGAACTTAGGGCGCGGACACTTTTTTTCCATTTTGAGTCATTTTTGATCGTTTTCAGTATTTTGCTCTTTACGGGCTCAATTCTCAATCTACCGCCCATATCTAATTTACGTTCGATTTCTGGGGTAAATCCGCATCTAGCTATGTCCTCAGATCATCGATTCATCGATGTTGAGGCCTTTACTACAGGAGCAGGCCATTTTAGCGTTGGCGGCCCCCAGTTCAGCAATGGGGACCTCGAAGGTACTTATCATTATTTCGGAGCTCTATGCTATGTAAATGAAAAGTGTCACATCGTCTGATTGCGCAGAATGCACCCAGGGACGAGGTAATTCGCGTATTTCTGGTAGAAACCAGCTTTTTGACATACCAAGCAAACCAGGGCTGTTCCCTTGTGCTCTGTGCGTGAATATTCACAGCCTCGGAGTACAGCCCACTGTTTGGTCCTCCGAAGAGGTTTACGTCAAGACTTTTGATTTTTTTGACCAGACGCGTTGTCGCGACACGTTTCGCATATGTCACACCACGTGGTAACTTGTAACACGTCGCTTTTCTGCGCTCTTTCGTCCCTCCGCGACATGCCTCATCTCAAAAGGCTCGTCCTGCTACGGAAACAGTACTCTAAGGACCTGAAGGAGGCCGTCATCTACCAGGCCTTCACCCTGCACAAATCGTCCCCTCAAATTGCTATCAGCTTGAATATGCCGTTGCGTGTTGTGCAACGCATCAAGCAAACCTGGAGGGAAATTGGGGAGGTCTGTAGGGACAGAAAGCACCTGGGGAGATCACCAATGCTTTTGCAAGCGAATGCCAAGGTGTGTGGCACATCTACCTACGATTTCTGTGCAACTAATCACACTTGCTTCCAGTTTATGCTCGCACTTTTGGACCACAGCCCAGACATGTATCTCGATGAAATACAGGAGCACTTGTACCTCCAGCATGAGGTAGACTGCTCCCTTGCAACAATATGACGCACACTGCACCATCTCGGCATCGTATCGAAGAAGGTCTGCATAGATCTCTGTTGCCTGCTAGTTCCAGTCAACTGATTTCCGTGTCCTCCCAGCTATCAAGGCATGCTGCCGAACGGTGCGAAACTGCGCGGCGTGCCTTCCTTATGGAGATTGGGGATGAGCCCACAGACTATTTTGTCTGCACAGATGAGTCCGCCGTCAACATTCTCACCTCCTACCGGCGGCGCAATGGTTGGTCAAAGAAAGGTCTGAGGTCGCGCAAGCGCTGCTGCTTTGTTCGAGGAACCCGGTATGTCAATTGGCCCTTTTGTACGCACTCATCTCCTAAATTACTCCCCAGGTACTCGCTCCTCCCTGCCATTACAACCGATGGCATTATCTACAGCCACATCAAGGAGGGTGGGTACAACGGCGACCAATTCATGCTATGGCTCGAGGGTTTATTAGCCATCATGAATCCGTACCCAGCGCCGCAAAGTATTCTTATTCTTGATAATTGTCGCATTCACCATGTCGAGGGTGTCGAAGAAATGTGTGCAAATGCGTGCGTGTACTTTGTGTCCGTGTCAAAGATTCACTCACTCATTGTCATCCTACAGTGGTGTAAAATTCGTCTTTTTGCCGCCGTATTCGCCGGACCTCAACCCAATTGAGGAGTGCTTCTCATTCGTCAAAGCTTACATCTCTCACCACGGGCAAACCTTCCGGGACATCATCGAAACCGGAGATGAGGCAGACCCCTTCCTGTTTCTTTATTGGGTCCTTGAGGGGGTCACGGCAGACCCGTCGAAGGGTTGGTTCGCTCACTCGGGGTACTAGATTGCATGTATTATGATATAGTATGTGGATTCGGAACTGTAAGGACTGTGAAGTAGTAACGACTGTTGGATACCCGCGCATCTACGCCCTCAACCGTGCTTTAGCCTTATCAATGCGCTTGATCTCGCTCAGCACCTCCCCCAAAATGAAGGCGGCGTTGCCCGTGGTAATCGAGACAGCCCGAGAGATCGCGTCGGCACTGCCCAGCGTGGCAATCTCCTCGATGTTGAAGTAGTTCTGGTCATCGAAGTTGCTAATCAAGTTGAGCAGGCACCAGCGAGGATAGTGAACGTTGACCTTGCGAAAATAATCCGCAATCTCTAAATAGGGGTTCAATGCACCCATCTCAGGTGGATCGCTCGAAGGCATTCCACTGAGGGCAGAGGTGGATGCAAGGTGGTTACCTCTGGGCAATGGAGACGGGGTAACCGCAGTGGACAGCTGTCCAGACATGGTCGAATTGAATGGGTTGCCCCCCATCATGCCAGGCATCCCACCCATCCCGCCGTTCATGCCCCAGGGCATAAACACATACGGGTTCATGAATGGTGGGTACCCAGGTGCCATGGAACCGGGCGTAGCGAGTGGGCTTCTGGCCGGTCCAGCCATGCTTTTGAAGAACATCGAAAAGAGCCCCGCGCGCGGCGGGGTAACCATCGTGACACCGTGCGTCTCAGCGGCCTGCAATTATGATTAGCATAATACACAAGGCCAAGAAAAGGAATGCGAACGAGCGCTCGGGCCCAGCCTTTCAGCATATTATTAGACAGCACCTGGTGGTTTCCGGAGATGTCAATCTTGCACGCTTTTGATGGTCCACAGAGCTGACACCGCCCATGGTGACTCTGCAACTGCTCGACGAACTTAGACTCCTTCTCCATGATCCCGAGCCCCTCATCGAAATTGTCGTCGCCGCTCCCAGCGTGCTCCAAGTCGAGAATCTGAATCTTCTTACCACGCTTGTTGCCCGTCGGCGCTTTTTTGATATTGAGCTGGGCGCGCAACGACAGCATGTACTTGAATTGTCATGAGTACACGTAAGAATGGACGAAACAAAAGCTCACCTGCTCAGTGACTAAGATGTTGGCCGCAACTGAACTCTTCTTCTTCTTCTCTGCGGCTGTGACCTCAGCGACCAAACCCTCCCAATCCGTAACGGACGCAAGGCTGATCGCAGCTTCTTTCGCCGTAGCATTCGCTAACTTGTACGAGAGCTTGGGCTTTTTACTGATGTCAGCACAGCCGATAGTGGTGTAAATCAAATCCAGAGCCTCATCGAAGTCTGTCGCACGGGTGACATTCTCGCGTTGATTGCCCTCGCCGTCCGCTTGAGGAATAAGAAGCACCAGCTCTACCATGCCCATCAATTGAAGGTAAGGAACTGCGCGCAAAGGACGCACTTTGGTTCTTGGGGTCTTCCTCCGCAACCTGCTTGCCCTTCGCTTTCTTTTTCGGGCTTTTCTTCCGGGATTTCGGAAGGTCAGAATCGGAGTCTTGAGACGGCAGATGGCATAGGGTTGAGTTCGAGGCGTCAAAGAAGGTACGGTTTACGCACCTGCGGTGTTTTTTCCCTTCTTTACTCGGCCCCTCCCCTTCGGCGCTGCCCGCTTCTTTGGCGGCTTCTCTGATTCGGAACTGTCGGACAGCTCAACTGTGCTTGCGCCACGCTTGTTACCACGCTCCTGGACCGAGGGGTTGTCTGCGGCTGTCACTTCATCATCATCAATGTCATCTCCGGGACTGGGAACAAAGTGCCATCACCATCTTCAAAGTCCTGAGAGCACGACAGAAGTCCCACCATGCTGGAGGCTGTGTTGGGGTCGGAAGCGTCCATGGAGCGTGTGGCTGCTCTCCGAGTACGAGCACCGGTCCCCTGGCTGCCACTGGTGAAGCCCATCGAAGGAGAGAGCGAAGAAAAGCGACGTGTTACAAGTTACCACGTGGTGTGACATATGCGAAACGTGTCGCGACAACGCGTCTGGTCAAAAAAATCAAAAGTCTTGAGGTAAACCTCTTCGGAGGACCAAACAGTGGGCTGTACTCCGAGGCTGTGAATATTCACGCACAGAGCACAAGGGAACAGCCCTGGTTTGCTTGGTATGTCAAAAAGCTGGTTTCTACCAGAAATACGCGAATTACCTCGTCCCTGGGTGCATTCTGCGCAATCAGACGACGTGACACTTTTCATTTACATAGCATAGAGCTCCGAAATAATGATAAGTACCTTAGAGGTCCCCGTTGCTGAACTGGGGGCCGCCAACACTAAAATGGCCTGCTCCTGTAGTAAAGGCCTCAACATCGATGAATCGATGATCTGAGGACGTAGCTAGATGCGGATTTACCCCAGAAATCGAACGTAAATTAGATATGGGTGGTAGATTGAGAATTGAGCCCATAAAGAGCAAAATACTGAAAACGATCAAAAATGACTCAAAATGGAAAAAAAAGTGTCCGCGCCCTAAGTTCCGCAAAGAGCTGTAAAGTATCGGTTGTGCCTAGTCTGAGGATACATCAATAATTTCTAGGTTAGCTCGTGCCCCCACAATGAGGTCAGCCGCTTTGACCAAAGCGGCCGCCAAAGAAGCTGCAGCAGAACGCAGTTGGTCTATTTCATGCAGTGCCTTGCGAAGGGCTCTTTTTCTGTGTTGGAGGCCCTGGAGTGCTTCGTCGTGTGCAGCTTCAGCCTCCAGGCATCGCTCACACTGATCCTGATCTGAACTTGAAGCACGTTCTTCACCTGTGAAACACTAAATACAATATGCATGCAGGAATTTAGTGACTCACAGTACATGTTTATACCCCTTTCACCGTATAAATTCTGCACAAACTGCTGCGAGGTGACCTGTGAGTTCAGCGCGGCGGCATAGTGGCTGTTTGCAGGTAAGTATCTGAATTTTCAAATTAACTACGTGTGCTTACCCTCTGGTTGTAGCAGAACCGGTGACTGCTGTTGCTCTAGGTGTTCTTGCTGGGCTCGCTGATTCCTCATCCTTGACGGGGGCACCAGCACCGCGTACTTCCCGAATCCGTGCACGAGCACAGTGCACTTCCCGTTCCTCCTGCCTTTGAATTTCTTGCTTTTGGGAGGGCAAAACCTCATAGGTGGGATCCAATTCACTTGATATTGGGGCACTATAACTGTCGTCGGAGCCCGGGAACTGACTGGTCATGGTGGAGGATGAATTGTGTTGCGCAACACGTGCCAGATGCGTTGCTAATTGCTCATCACGTGGCTGGTCCAGCACGTCGGCAGACCGGTTGCCAGTGCCAGCACAGCCACTTTCTCACAGAGTGACCAGGGGGGTGGATTTTGATGGATAACACAGTGGTCGCCCCTTGGGCCATCATCTAATCATCTAATTAATCCCACCGTTGTGATGACTAACTGCGTGATAACAAAGGTTCAAATCGACTTCCCGGAATATTTGGTGCGGCGAAGGCCTAAAAAATCATTGAAGCTTAAATGACGCCTTTTCACCATGAAAACTGGATCATCATTGATTTAAGGTGTCCATCGAACAATCAGGTGGACAGATTATATATCATGCATCGCACTGAGACATGAAGTCGCAGTGGTAGATAGAGTCAGTGGGCAGTGTAGTACCTCACAAGTCATGAAAGATAACCAACTTTCCGCCAGTATGAGACCCAATCGATGACATCCTGAGATGTCAGAGGCGGCAAAGATGTAAGAGAGCGTGCAGCCTCGATAGCTTGCGTGTTAGACAGAGAAGCCGGAAAAAAGGCCTCTTGATTAGTGGATACTTCCCGATAAGACCGAAAAAATGCAATCAATTGAACACCTGTGTTATCACAAGCTTCAGAAACGACAGTTTCCAAGGATTCCAACCATTCGGAATAGGGTACAAGGGGGAGACTGAGCACTTCCGACAGTGGCAGGAGAATGTCGTTCATGGAAACCGGATGGGGATGAGTTATGTGCAAGTAGCGCTCATTGCTGGTGCGCATCTCGACTGAGGCCTTGGCTGCATTGTGGATAGGCACCCACAATATTTTCTGTAAGGGAGCGGACGTAGGTCAAAACTGAACATTCAAGTACACAGCTTCACTCACTCCGGAAACGATGGGCAAATGTTTCAAGCATTGACTAGAGCGCACAAGGGTGGGGAACCAGTCGGTTGTGTTCCATCCTCCATTCAGGGCACCGGAGAGCTGCCCAGGATGTATTATTGTGAGAGATAAAACTGTCTCTTGAGAGGCTGCTTCAAGCATCCGCTCCGTGACCCATTTGGATTCTGTGTAACCCAATCCAACTGCAACTGAAGGATCGGGTAAACTACTCTCTGGTGCGATAGCCTCTTTGAAATCTGCAAATCAGGTCGGTGACTTGCTGGTAACGCGAACACAGGCATGCTCACTTCTGAAAATACCAGCAGTACTGATGAATAGCAACCGAGTGTTATATACCGAGCTGAGGAACTGAGGACCGGAGTAACCGGAGGACCGGAAGATGGTCCGGGGCTGTATACGGAGGGATCACTACACCACAGGAAGGTAAGGGTGAGTGACTACCTTGGCTGGCAGGTAATCCGAAGAGGGGACAGGAGTCGGAGTACCGGAGAGGAGTAGAGAATGCAAGGGCGACTCAGTGCGAGGAGAAAAGCCAAGCAACGTTAATTATCAATCTGATGTACAAGACATATTAAAGTGATATATATACTAAGTAGCTAATTGTATTCCCAAATAGGAAGGAGGGTGGTTCTTGACAATAAGACAAGTCAGGAGGGCTGATGGTAAGTCGTAGAACAATAAGGAAGAAGACGAGAAGACGGATAAACGGGAAACACTCAGTAATCCTTCATTGTGTAAAAACCCGATTCGTCTGGATGACCGGGTGGCTCCGGTCAATGACTGGAGCCTAGAGACGACCGGAGGTGCCGGAATGGCCGGAAGGGAGTCGGTTGAAGGAGGGAGGCTGCATGGATATAACACCGAGGAGGCACACTGTGCAGACTTGAAAGCGCAAACTGCACGAGTTGGCGTGTTCCTGAGACTAAAGGCTCCATGGAGGAGAGCGACATGTTGAAGTTGACCTGCCACGCTGTTCGGAACATAAGCCAGACGACCCGAAAGACGAGAGCAACTCTCGTACCATTGTGTATGATGCAAGTAACATTTTCCCTGATTTCACGATAATCGTCGGTAGGGATTCCAAGCTCAGGCATGTTCAGATCACTCTCGAGAAGCTTCGATTTTAGCGACTCGACTAAGTGAATATCAATCCCATTTTCTGCAAATGAGTTGCGTTGACGATCTTGGATACTCGAGCCTGGTCGATTCAGCGCATAAACCATAGAAATGTTTGGTAAGGCGAGCAGTTGTGCAATGATATTGCATCCGAAAGCACCAGTTGTGCCGGTGACGAGGATGGACTCTGTACGCGGTGCTTGAACAGTGCCGCAATGCACAGGAAATCCTTAAGAATGCTTATGGGCCATTGCTTCCATTGCGTCAGTATGGAGAGAGCTGTCTTCTATTGAAGGGGCTGATCCTGACGTAAGATGAGTCAAAAAGTCCGCGAGAACTCGCAGGGTGGGATAGGAATAGATGAAATTGTGTGGGATAGGTCTGACATCGACTTTCGTTGAAGTCCTGAGGGCCTGTAGAATGGAATTTCGTATCCACGTTGCTTGCAAACTAACCACAATGAATTTCAGTACAAGAAGGGAGTTCGCCGGGTTTACCTGTCGCATCCATATTGGAAGAGATCATCGTCATCGCCCGGAATCTTAATCATCACCTCCGCAACCACCTTTCTTATGAACTTGAGACTTGTGGTTTCATCATATATCTCGGGGGAAGTGAGGTGAATCTGAGAAGATTCCTTTACCGCGGCATAAATGCCCGTATTTCATCTTGATACATATCCAAAACCACTTGGCGGCAGGGATAACCCTTGGCAGTGAGTTCGAAGGGTTTCAAGGGATTAGCTACCAATATCATCTATAAAAAAATAAAACAGCAATATCGTCACAGGGCCCTGTCCAATCGAACAGCAGAAGAGCACACCTCTTTGAATATCCTGGAATGGGTAGGGGCAAATCGGTTGGCCTATTCCACCGTAGGCCTAGAATTTCAACTATCAGGTACAAACTGGGCGACAATGTGACTGAATACCAAATTTTCTGGCGAAAGGCGACCCCTCGAGCAGTGTCCGCCGGATCGAATGGGTCAGTCAGGAAGATCAGAACCCCCGCATGGAACTTTCCACGCCCGAACATAAGCGCATATTTAACTCCCGGATCTTTGAGAATAATCGCCTCTAAAGCACAGATCAAGAAGCGAACAAGTACAAGAGATTGCTGAATTACCAAGAGGACCAGGGTTCGTCTACCAATGATGAATTCAGACGTCGGAGACATCATAGGAAGCTCCAAGGTTACGAACCTTTTCTCCTGTGGAATGCATAATTTGGTCATCTATCATTTCATGTGGTTCACACGAAAAGCAGCTAGGTGTTGGTTCTCTCACCATTGCGGCTGAAGACTTTCCAAAGTTTAGGGTTGACCGGGTGGCGAACGAACAAATCGTTGGTGTTTAGAGCCGGTACGCCATCTACGATTGTATTCAGGATCGCAGGCGTGTGTGTTGGACATTTCTGCGACAGCATGTGGTAAGCCTGTCGCCAATCATTAACGATTAAATTCACCTTCACAACGAGGTGGTAGACTCCTGGAATGTCGGGAAGCGGTACAAATACCGGGTCAACATGAGGCAGAACCTAGAAAAATGAAAGTGAGTATAGGACACTTAAAATGCGTCGTAAATGACATAGAAATAATCCCAGCCTTCTCTGGGCGGCGATTCTGCAAAATGAGTTTACACTTATTCGATATAGTGAAGATATCATTTACTGGGAAGGGATAGAGTTATGCAGCCAGTTTCAGTGCTATTTGTCCGCATGAATATTCGGGTTGGCGGTTTCGCAGGAAAAAACTCACAGTCCATACAAGTTAGATATGTTGACGCCGTTCTGAACAAGCATGTCTCCAACGGCAGCTGACAATATGAGGATTAGAGGAATGTTGAGTATGTACCCTGTGTCGACTCACATTGTAGAGGTCCTCCGGCAAAAATCTGTTTTTTTGTGTTAACCGGTAGCTTGGACAACATCAGTTCAATAAGTTACCACGGTTTTGAATTTTTTCAAGATCTCAAGACAACTTTGCTCCTAAGCCCAGACCTTTTGGATATGTACGTATGCTTACCAGAAGTTGAATCGGATTCCACATAAAACCACACCTCTAAAAACGATGGAACACTATACATGAGGGTTGACCCAGTTGCGACAGCTCCATCAAAGACTCTCGCCGCAGTTGGGACGACAGGCGGTACAGTGGGAGGAAAGACTGCGATTGTCATACCTGTGAATGCCTTCAGAAAAGAAATCAAGGCGCGAATATGGACAGGATCATATTGTATACCGCCCATGGCAGCTGGATGACACCCATAAGGTCTAGAATGGGATCAGAAAGAATGATTCAATGAAGAAAGCACACAATAACAAACGCACGAAACATTGGCACTGCGTGGGACGACAGAACTTCCCCACAGACATCGATTTCTGCGTGGCCTGTGCCATGAGACAGGGATAGAGATATCTGGAAAAGGACTGGCATGGAACAGTGCCCGACTCAAACAAGAAACGGTTTGTGATCGGGATGATCTTAGGAAACGAAACTGAGCCTAACAACAAATCATGTATTGGTTGTCGCATGGATGAAAAGTACCTGAGGAATGCATTATAATAGTGGTGGCGTCCAAATCAACCTTCGGCACAGGAGGAAGAGTTTGAACCGAGATCGTGGGATTGAAGAGTTGCCCGAAACTTGGTATTGGAATAATTTTCACATCTCCGCCGTTAGCCGATATTTTGGTCGTCGCTGCTTTGGCAAGTTTTTGCATCGCAGCATCAGCGCTGACAAAAACATGAGTGCAGCCGCTCGATGCAAGTAGATGCGAAACAGCGTCCTCTGAGTTTCTGGGAGAGACGGGGAACGCTTGGTATCCAGCGCACAATATTCCAGCGATCACAGAGAGGTAAGTCATTTGATCTAGATTTATTTTATTCAGCCAAGATATAGCAAGCAGAAATCTCGGACCTACCGATGGAAGCTAGAATGGCGAGGATAGGGTGTTCAAGCCCTGTCGGCGGAATATGATTGTCCAAAATATGAGACGCGGCGTGGAATACCCTGACACCTTGCGACCATGAAACGGTGTGTACGTCACCACTTGTATCCAAATAGCGGAAGAGTGGGTGCTCCGGGCTATGGGTCGCATGGTGGATAAATATTTCGGGCAGAAGTAGAGAACCGTCGAAGGGAGGGGGGGGGGAAGTAGGCGAGGCGACTGGGGGATGCATAGCTCGGACTAGACCCTTAGGCAACATCATCTTTTATATTTATGGGAGGGTCCTGCGCCCACAAGTGGAGCACATGCCGCGGCTCGCCGCCTTTCATCCGGCGAAGCCTTGCACCGATCAGGCCCTTGCTCAGTGAAAGAAGACCAAAATCAGGATTCACGGCAATTTACGGAAGCACTGGTTTGGTTCTGAATCTGGATAACATGTATTGGTTGTCAAAAGGCCGAGTCCCGGCAGCGAACCCAGTACCCACTGCCTGGGTTGTACCGGGGAGTGAATGTAATTTTCCTCTCCCCGATGAAGAGTAGATACCACACCTGGGCCATTATTCCTCCCGGTATTCCGTTCAAGTAGAATGCTTTGAAGCACACAATTTAAGCGTTCGCCCGCTGCCTCGAGGAGTAGAGCAGTAATATGTTGCCGTGTCCACAATTCTGCGGCCACCCGTGAGTGCCGCGTCCCATGCATGCAGCATCGACGACGTTCAGATCAAGCCAAACGTACGGTCACGGAGCTGATGACTTTGTTGCCCGTCGAAGAAACTGCCGTGGTCCGATCAGAAGTGGGTCCAAAATCGTATCGAGGCAAGTATCGAGGGGTCCAAAAATGATTGCGATGCACAAAAATTATGATACTCACAGACACGGCTCGGCCAATTTGCTGGGATGTTGTGCTGCATAGGGGTGGGCACCGTATCCGTAAGTTACCGTATACGGTTACGGGTTTACGGGTCCACAAACCGTACCGTATGGCCCCCTGGTTGATTTTTTACGGTTACGGTTAACCACCGTCTGTAAACCGTCAGTGCCCGTAAGTTTACGGCCGTATACGGGTTGATACGGACCGTAATTCTGCCAGATTTCGGTGATTGGATTTCGCCGTCGGCGAAGCCAAGGATGACGTGTCACCACCGCTGGCAATCATTGATTCGCGCCCAATTCACGCCCATGTACCCGCTCGAACCCCGACGTGTTTACCATCCCTTGGACGCGTCAAGGGTGCTCCCGGCCAATTTCCAACACACTGTTATTGCCTACCTGTTAGAAATCAGAATCTTGAATTTCACCGACGAGAGAACGATGTGCGCGACGCCTGCTCGTTGGCAAGCGTTAAGTCCATTTATCGCATGTCCGTATTTTCACAGGGCCTCAAGACGAAACGACCAGAACTTTCTACCAGTATCCTCTAGCCGGTGGAGTATAACTGGTGGTACCTCAGGCCCCTCATCCACCTCATCCAACGTGCTGCTAAATAATCATGTCTGCTTTTGCCCGTGAACGGGTTAAAAAGGGTACGATTTCAGTTTATTAACAGTAGGGGATGTTGTATTGACTCCTCTCACAAGCCCACAATGGCCGGGAGACTCGTGGAGTTTTGTCCAGATCCACATCCCGTACGGTTGGCGCCTCGCCGCTCTCCATTATTACATTCTTCGTCAACTGCACTGTGCTCTTCTTCGCTCCCCTACTCGGGTCCACTGCTCTTTTCTATCGCTCCTCTGTGCCTTGGCAATCACTAGTCACCAATTCTTGCGACGTAGATCCAGCTGCACTGATCTTGTCATTTTATTCTTACTGGAGTCTCGCCTGTGTGTTTTTTGGTGAGCAGTTCAGTTTTTCAACATTAATTAAACACTGAAATGTGAAGTCTACTGCGCTTACTCTCATTCCCTCAACGTGGTGAAATACCAAACATTTCACATACCATGGAGGTACAGACGCGACCACATCTCACACATACGGCTCGACCGATTGCGACGGGAATGTCAACCTCAAGCCTCGACTTCCCGCCAAAAGGGTTCACGCAGGAGCGGCGAGTTCTTTTGTTCGTGCTGTTGTGTGCTGAACCTGATGTCTTCAATCCTAGACGGCGCGAAGAAGAAAAATTTTACCGTATTTGTCGATATTGCAGCAACCACGACCATCGCCCTCAGTGAGTTCTCTTTGCTATCACGTAACTTGGTACTCAATTAATCTTCAGCTGTAACCCCAACGACAACAATTTCTGACATGCGGGATGCCCTTTGTCACCACGGCCATGCACATTGCCGCCATCAGGGACCCGTTTATCTAATGGGGCTCCTGCGTCCGCTGAGACCTGATGAGACCATGTCCAATCTTGGTGTTCAGGGCCTCCGCCATTTTATAATGCCGCCCCGTATGTTAGGTGGAGCACCGGGTACGATTTATGCTCTGGTCTCATTTAATTTGACTCTAACACCTCGTTTTCTCAGTGCATACTGTCCAAGCGGATGGTACAGTTGTTAACGAGCGCGGCTGGGAGCAGGGTGCGCTCAACCCGGATGGGACGAGCAAGGATGCGAAAGATATCGATTTTGGACCGGATCCCGGCGCTGAGCAGCCGTCTGGTAGTTCGGGTCGTCCCAGCCGAGCGCCCAGCGCTCGCTTCAAGGCAGCAGTTGCGGCCGCCCAAGAATCTGACTCCGACAACCCGAATCGAAAGAAACGCAAGCGCAAAACTCGAACTGGGAAGGGGAAAAGTAAGGCGACACAGTCTGAACCCGAGGATTCCGCCTTTTCATCCGGCAGTGGCGAGGAAACGGAGGACAGTGAGGCGGACGCAAAAATTACCAACGAGGAGGTAAGTCGCTTTTTGGGCATCGTTCAAATCTTGCTAATAATGGTCAGCTTGCTGGGAGTCTTCCCACAAAGACTTTCCCAGAGGGATCGCGCCGTTCGAACGCCTCAGGTGCACCGAAGCGTAAGAAACGCAAAGTTGCCGCCGCCGCTTCGACTTCCACAATAGTTTCCGAGACGGCTCAGAAGGAGTCATCGACTACGAAGGTGAGAGTGGAATATTCAATTGCCGGAGTCGAACTCATACAACGCTCTGCAGGGTTCTAAAAAACGAAATCCCCTCTGGTTGTTTTTCACTGATGTCACGGAAACCAACCACGGCGAGAAGGGGGAGTCCACAGATGAATTTTACCGCTGCAACCACGGTGAATCGAGGAAGGTGCTTAGAATGACGAAGCTAATGCGTGGAAGTCTCAACGGTAAAGCAGTTGTCTTGGGTTTTTTAATCCTCGGTGTATGAACTACAGGCCTGGACCAGCATCTCAAGAGCCACGCACCCGACATGTATCGATTCTATGAGATGCTAAACTCAAGGGACAGGTCTATCCGTCCCTCCGATGAGGAAATCGAAATCGCCCGGGGCGAGAAAAAGTTTGCGACTCGGGACGAGTTTCTCGAGTACCTTGGCCGGGGTGAGTCTGCAGCTGAACACCGCCAGCAGTCGCTTCGCGAGGCGTTCGCGCGTTCTGGTGAGAAGGCAGCTGTGAGTCCAGCTATACTTTGGGTTTTGGCGGCGTTGATTTCAAATCACAGGGACCTTGGGATCAGGCAAAGTTCGAAGAGCTCCTCGTGGAATGGTTAGTTGCCTGCGACCAGCCATTCCAAGAGGTTGAGCGACCAGAATTACGCCGTCTACTTGAGTACGTACATAACCGATCGCATGGATTGAAGATCCCGTCGAAGCGTACTGTCCAACGCCGTGTCGAAGAAATGGGACAGAATCTCAGGAAGGAGTTATGTGGTTTTTTTGCGGTACACTTCTTCTCTGTCGAGACACAATGGCACTGAGAGTTACCTTGCAGGCACTAGAGGGAATGGTCTCAATCTCCCTCGACGCGTGGACATCTCCCAATGGCTATGCCTTTCTTGCGATCGTTGCGCACTACGTAACGAACGACGGGAAATTGGGTGAACATCGACGTTAACGCTGCTGTGATCGTTCACTAACCCTTGTTCTCAGAGGAGCTCTTAATCGATTTTCAGGAACTCATCGGCGAGCACTCAGGAGACAATATGGCGGACATTGTGTGGCAAACACTAGAGGATTATAAGCTCACTGGCCGCGTACGTCACATCCCGCTACATGCCAGACTTACGATACTAATTTTCCAATGTCAAGGTCCTCGCCATCATGATGGATAATGCCTCCAACAACGACACCCTCGTGGCGGCCATAGAACAGAAGTGTCTTGAAAAAAGTATCAAGTTCTCTGCTCGTAATTCCCGCTTGCGGTGCATGCCTCACACGGTTCATCTTGCCGTCATCCAGGTGCCCATTTTCACGCATTACCGTCTGTTCACTCAGTGTGATTTCTAGCTTCTTGAGGCCATCGGCGCCGTAGAAAAATCGAAGAAAACTCGCGCAACTCCCTACCAGGAGTCTGTCACCATTCCCCTTGATACCGAGGACACCGATGAGGCGGAGGAAGCTATCGCAC
This sequence comes from Mycena sp. CBHHK59/15, assembly GCA_029204085.1. Lineage (NCBI taxonomy): Eukaryota > Fungi > Basidiomycota > Agaricomycetes > Agaricales > Mycenaceae > Mycena > Mycena sp. CBHHK59/15. Next base: position 3,086 of record JARGXW010001415.1, on the reverse strand, counting down.
TCGATGAGACTGAGGACGACGCTGCTACACCGATCCCTCACGGAATAAGAGGCTCTGTACGAAGGGTAAGCTCTCCTAAAGCCTGCCTACATTAAACATCGCTCAAGCCGTCGGGAAGCTTCGCAGGGTTATTCGCTCTGTGCGATCCAGCCCTCAACGGCGGCAGCAGTGGTATAGCATCATCTCCCCATCAAAAATCGTCGCTGGCGTACACATGCTCATTCTGGACATCAAGACGCGCTGGTCATCCACGCACCAAATGATGAGTAAGTTCTTTACACCACCGTGAAACACACTGATATTTTACTGGAGGTCGGGCTCTCAAATTCCGCACCGCAATCAATCAGTTCATCGCCAATAATCGCGACCTTCGCAGTGTGGAACTCACGATGGAGGACTGGGACGCGATAAGTATGGTCTCCGACTGGCTGCTTAATTTCCGCGCAGCTACGACCGAGATGTCCGCCACCTCACGCCCGATGCTTTCTTCAACCCATTCCATTTTTCGCGGACTCCAGAAGACCCTGAAAAACAAGTTGGCAGCACTCCCCGATGATTCGCCAGCGGAACTTGTCGAGGGCTTGACCAATGCTCACCGCAATTTGAGTGATTATTACTACAAGTTCGATCAGTCTCCATTCTATATCTGGGCTGCACGTAAGTTTCTCGATTCACGCACACGGCAATGATTCAAACTCAAGCCTCAATCTATAGTCCTCGACCCCCGATTCAACTATAAAAAACTGCGCAAGGACTACGCCGGTGATCCTGACCTTTCAAAGTACCTCGAAGATCAGAAAAAGGCGCTTCGTGCCTATCTGGATGAGAACTATCCGGTTTCGGAGTCCTCGGGACAGACTTCGTCGGCTCAAACAGTGCCCCGCGGTTCGGGGACTCATTCTTTTGCTGTGTTTGATCAAGGGACGGACGACAAATTGGGCACCGACAAACTCGATACTTATTTCGATGCTCCCCGTGTTCCCCTGGAGATGGACCCAGTTCAGTGGTGGTATGCCCGGAGGGCTGAATATCCTCGACTGTACCGTCTTGCACGAGATATCATGTCAATTCCGGGTATTGTTCCCACTTTAACCTCCAATATATCTCTGCTAATGAGCTGATCCAGGTTCTGCCGTCGCAGTCGAGCACGTGTTTTCGGGTGGCCGAGACACTATCTCCTTGCGACGTTCGAGTTTGAAACCAGAGACTATCCGCACTTTGATGGTGCTCAAGCACCACCTCCGTCTACGACGTAACAGAGCCGAGAACGCTCTGCGGGCAATTGTAGTGGACTCGGACTAGAAATTAATTTGGAATCTTGTCCAATTCTATTTGAATCTAATACCAATTCATCCCTTGAGGCCAAAAAATTCAACTTAGTTCTATGAAGAGTCCAAATTTACGGGTCGTAAACAACCGTAAGGACCGTAAAGTGTACCGTACCGTACCGTAAGAGCCTCGGAGAGCTGCCTTACGGTTACGGATACGGGCCGGTGGGCACCCGTAAGGACCGTAATTCTTACGGTCGTAACCGTATACGGTACGGTGCCCACCCCTAGTGCTGCAGATCTCCCCTTTGTACATCCTCTGTTAAATGTCACCTTCTTATCGCAAATGCTTGTGGCCATTTTAAAATGGAACTTGTAGTCCTTGCAAACATGCCAACATCATTGACCGCGTTTTGATTTCGTGGCGAGAGTCATGGTCAAGTTTATGACAGTGTGGCCGTGTTATGTTGAAAAGGCTAAGACCTGGTTGTGACTCGATCAGGTGTGACTCTGACTCTGCTTGACTCTCCATGCTACGTTCAAGTACCAGGCTGCTCTCGTTGAACGGCCACTCCTACCATGATCCCTCGAATACCTATTTAACACTCAGTAAAAACCTCTAAATCGTCTATGTTCGGTGAATCTGACTCGGAGAGCCCTCGAGTACCCAGTCCGTGGGACACTATCATTTCGACACCTCCCTCTCCCTCTCCAAGCCCCTTGGTCGCAGCTCTCCCCAAGCTTGTCCCAGAGGCAGACGATGGGAATGTCGAATACAAGCTTCAGCTTTTATCCCCCTCCCCAGCCCGTTTCGCCCGCCTTGTCACGCAAATGAAGTGGCGTCTCCTCGAGGGTGGTGGCCAGGCGTACTATGAGCTGGGTGTCGCAGACTCTGGCATGCTTGTTGGACTTCCGCGCGTTGAGCTGGAGCAGAGCTTGGAGACCCTCGAGATGATGGCGGGCGAGATCGGTGCCAGCGTCATTGTCGTGAAAGAGATCGAGGTACCAGCTATAATGGCAGGGCTTGCGGGCTTCCAAACCGACTCTTGGAATGGGAAAAGGGTACAGCGCAGGCTCTGATAGCATCCGAAAGCTCTACAGACGACTCCACCGCCACCAACACAGAAACCGAAATGTCTGCGACAGATGTTGAGGACGATCTGTCGTCCACAGCCCTCCTTCCCTATCGCCCCTCCCCTAAATCTAGCGACAACTCCGCTTCCGGCCCCATTGCTGTCTTTTCCATGGACTCTGACTTTGACTTCGTCGCAGAGATTGAGAATGGTGACGCTGAGTCTTCCGACTTCGACGCGGAGCCCTCTCCTCCACCTCCTTTCCATATCGATCTCGAAATAGCTTCGGTCTATAAACCCGACCGATGCGCACAAAGGCAAACTCGCACGTTCTTGTCCCTACGAAGAACAAACGTGGCAAAGTGAAGAAGGGCAAGCATCTTCCGGACTCTCTGTCTCCGTCGACGTCGCCTATAGACCACGCCGTTCTTCCACAAAGCAGTATTCCACCAAGGCGTTCAATCGTCGACAGGCGCGGGATCGGAAGCGGGAGGAGAGACGGAAAGCTTTGATGACCTATGCCTCAGCTTCACTCGGTGAACCTGCCGGGAATCAGGCATGCTCTTTGGCAGACGCCTCGGACGATGTCGCCCTCGTCTCGGGCCTCGAGTCTCTTCACGTATCGCTCGATGAACCATTACCCGTCGCCATTGCTTCCGAATGCAGCATCCCCTCCCTCGAACTCACAACCCCTCCAACTCACAACGAAGAGCTCGCCGGGGACGACCTGGATGACGAGGACGAT
>JARGXW010001414.1:0-22113 GCA_029204085.1 Mycena sp. CBHHK59/15 | reverse complement strand
CTCGAAGTACTGGCGGGTAACCGCCGACCGTTGTCCTTCCCAAGAGACGGTCGGTGGTTTCGTGGTCCCTGACACAAAATGACTCCGGGTCGGCAATAGTCATCTTGTCTTCAAATACAATGACACCGTCCTCGAAGTACGCCCAAGCATAGCCCGAGTCATCGTGCTTGTTCATGGCCTTCGCAAATATGAGGTAGAAGGCGGGTGCGAGCTCGGGGATAGATTCCCCAGTGCATAGTGCTAGGTTGTAGTCGGTGTAGGTGCAAATGGTGCGTGCATCGAGGACAACGGAATCGAGAGTGGGAAGCTCGAGATGGAAGTAGCGCTTGCTCATTCGTTTCAAGGAGTGGACCTTGTTGAATTCACGGAAGCGGTCGGAGAGCGGGGAGGAGTCAAATGAGGATTGGGCAGTGGCGCTGAAAATGTCGGTTAAGCTGGACATGGTTGCCGAGGAAGTGGGTGGTGGAGAGGAAGATGGTGAAAGCTCTGCAATTGGCTCACCCCTTTTATATGCCCAGAAGTAAGATATTAGGGAGCCGACGAAAAATACCTGAACGTCACTCCAGCAATGCGAATTTCTCTATTTGCCTCCGGCCCAAAGAAAAATGGCCTGCCATCAGGTCCCTCAATCGTCTTCCATACATTGCCATCCTGCAGGCTCCCCACTCGCGTCGTTTCACTTTCCGAGTCTTCCACTTGTTTACCTCATGGACCATCCCAGGACGCACGAAAAAGTCTCGAAGGCTGGATGAAAGCAACTGGATTGGGGCAACGACGAATAGTTGTCGTTTCTTCCTCCCGCCTCCTCCATCTCCGCCCTCCGACTAGTTTGAAGCCTGTGCATTTGCTGCCCCGAAAATTTCCTCGTCGCACTCTGGGCAGCATGTACTCGTCAAGATCGTAGTTTCAAAAACGCGGTGGCAGCGGAAGCAAATAGGATGTACAATAAAGCGATCTTGATTTCGAGTCGGGAGAACACAGTTTGGAGCGTATGCGGCACTGTGATGCCACCGGTGAGATTGCCAGAGAGACTGGAGAAGATGAAGCCAAGACAGAGAAGGATGACACCAGATGCAATAAAAGTAACCCGGTGCTGAGTGTACAGAAAAGCAACCATGTACATGATGGCACGGAGGTACCACTTGGGGTGGATATTGTCCCTGTTCGTCGCTGAAGGAGGCGAAAGGATGGTGGAGGGTGTGTGCGCTGCGTGAACAGGCTCTTCTGACTCAAAGTCCGTGTCGCTGAATTGTTCTGCATTTCTGAATGCCGGGGACCATAGTCATTCAGTATCCATGAATTGGGGGAGTGGTGACGCACTGGTGCTCTGATGCCATATCCCGAACTCGGGGAATCTGATTTGTCTGTGAGAGGGATAAAGAATAGAGGCCAACTCGGGCCGGAAAAGCTCGGGAAATCTCGAGCACGGGGTAGCAGCAGCTAGGTGGCCTGCACCATACATAAGTGACCCGCCTCATGGAACAGAGCAGACATCTGGGCCCTCCAGAGCCTCTTCCTTATAGCCCTCAATTGACAGGTCCGAGAAGTACCAGCCTGCCTATGGCAAAAGTGCCTGCCACATTTTTGCGGTTTGTAGGCACGAGCCTACCTTCCTTGGCACTCCCATTCACGACAAGACCGCGCGAAAAAAGTCCTAAAAATGAGCAACTTCAATGGCCATCGGGAGCGGATTTGCCAGACGAGCAGCGTCACGAGCTATCTGAAGACCAGTATGAAGGAGGCTCCCCCAAACGCGACACTACGACACACCTGTCAAGCTTCAGAAAGGCGGACACATATCTTAAACCCCGACACATTGGAGGCACGACAACTTTAGTATGATAGGCATTGGATGATGCCTATTGATGGGGCTAATGCCTATCACTTAAAAAAAATGCCTATTATGCAGGTGAATGCCTATTGCTTCACAAATGCCTATCATTTCATGAATGCCTATCCACCGAGGGTTTCTCCCCCTGTGTGACCACGGGATTGTTCAGATGCAGTGCACACAACACGAAGAGTGCGGCACATACCATTTATCTGCGGCACTCGGCGCACATCTTCAAGGGCTTGGGGAAGAATCTTGCCTCATAAACTTACTTGACATTCCACTGTACTATTTCGACCAAATGTTCAGGTGACAGGTGACAGAAGGTCCTGAACTGAACATGTTGGTACATGACGGTGACGGTGAGATTTTGAGGCCCAAATAGTGATGTGCAGGGCCCGGCCCAGGCCCGCAAGCCGAGCCGAGCCGGGCCCGGGCTTGATCAAGCCGAGCCGAGCCCGACATAGGGCTTTGGAGGGCCCAGGGCTCGGGCTTGAGAAATTCCAGGCCCGCCAGGCCTCGCAGGCCCGGGCCTACATATATATATTTATCGGCAAAGCTTTCTTGCCCTCACGGCCCCTTCCGGCTGGTATAAGCAATAAAATACCCTTCTTGATGTGTAGACTCGAAAACTGATCGCCAGGCTCGGCATTGACTACCAATGTGGGCCGATCATTTGTGGCACAAACCATAGTCGCGGCATTATTGTTGACATCGCGGCCAGCCACGGTCTTGTTTGGGTGTACTGTCTTTGGCTGGTCCGGCTTCACTGTTCAGCACATCTCTTGAGAGCTCCAGCACACTTTTTCTTGGCTATGAAAAAGCCCGGGCTTGGGCCTGGGCTCAGGGCTTCAGGCCCGGCACCCAGGGCTCGGGCTCGGGCCTCAAGAATCTGAAGCCCGAGCCCGCCTAAGCCGAGCCCAAGCCCGGGCATTCAGGCCGAGCCGGGCCCTGCACATCACTAGGCCCAAATCGGCTCAAAAATACAAAGTCGCTTTTCATGTCACCGATGTGACTTGTTAGGCAGTCAAGCATGTGATAGGCGTTTAAGCATCCAGGATAGGCATTTAATTGCGCGATAGGCATTCAACTGCACGATAGGCGTCCATTGAATGCCTATCCTACTAAAGTTGTATGTACTCGACACATTGCCTTGCCGCTCACCGGTTTCGACACATCACCAACCCGATCGTTCTCAAGCTTTGCATCTCCGACACAGTATGCAAAACCACTGCCGGGACACGAGGCAAGCTTGGGGACTGTCTACGCGGCCTGCGCCGCCTATCTACGGGAAATGATGCGAGGTACCACAGCCACTGATTAGCACAGCCACTTATCGGCCCGAACGCCTTGCCTCTGCCAGCACAGCTGCAACGCGGTAACATGACCAATTGCGCGGCAACTTATTGTCGACCACCATTTTCCAACAATTCATAAAGGAAGGAATTTCAATCCAATCCGATGCCTGGTACATGGCAGACAACTGGAAACCAACCCAAAGCCGGCGATGGTCGTTATGTACCCGCTAGCAACGATCTTCGTGATCACCTGGCTTTTCTTCTTCTTCTTCATCAACGACCTTGATAATCTACGCCGATCCACTAGCCTGTATGACCTTGTCTGACCCTCCACATAGTACACCCACAGTTAGGCTGAGTTAGCATTATTTTCAAGATATTATTTACAAGACATCGCGAAACAACGTACTGTTCCACTGCTGCTCCAACCCGGAGCGGCAAATTATGCAGTCAAACTGTCAGAGTTCATACCAATAACTGGAAATTAACATTAAGCTCCAATATATGAGATGTACCGTAAAATACTCGGAGTGGTATAGGTAATGAACGTGGGAGTGGGTAAGGATTAGTGACCATTGAAGTCCAAATAAATCAATTATCATGCCGGCTCTGCGTCGCCGTACATCTCGCGATACTCTTCCGGAAACTTAGCAAGAAATTCGAAACTGGTATAGAATTGGTCGTCAGTGTGTCTGACGCCCCAGGGTTTACTCTTCCGCTTGGAACTACACAAAGCGTAAGACTCAGACATGTAATGCAGATTGGGAATTACTCGCCGGCTCGTGACGGGTTTTGTCGACTTCGAAGGTCCATCAGAAGCCAGGGCTTCCGCTGATCTTGGCATTCTTCGCAGGAGCGTCTTCATCTGTAATAGAGATCTTGCGCTTTCGTGACGATCTGCGTGGGGAGGATGGCGGCTGAGGAGGAGACTGGCGGGGTAAAGCAGTGTCGAGCTCCGGTGTGGGTAGGTGAACTGTTCGAAATGGCATCTGAGTTAAACTGGGGTTGTGGCCGACAGTAACTCTCACCGCTCTCGCTGAGTGGGCTGAGTGTATTGTTGCTCAGTGGTGGGGGCCAGTCTTCGATGTTGGCTGCCTCAGATACTGGTTCAGCCAAGTCAGGTAAGTTTGGATTGCCCTCGCCGTCAAGACTACCAACTGCAACTCGAAAGTCCCAGAATAGATAAGTCAAGGAGGACGCAGAAATGAAAGGATCTGTACCTTCCGGTGCAGTCATCATTTCAATACCTTCGAGCTCGTCCTGAATCACAGCCGATTTCTCGGGTCGCTTCGGCCGGGTAGAAGCACTGCCCTTAATATGAGCACTGGCGACTGTGGAGGATTGAATCAATTCAATGAGAGAAACAGCAAGAGAACAGAGTACCAAGAGATTTGGTCTTGCTCCTCTGCGTTACGCGAACCACGCCAGATGAGCTGGTCTGCGGTTGCATTAGATGTATCGAATGCGAAGGATGTAGCAGGAGATAAGCATACCTTGGCCTCGGCCACAGCGATGGCAAGCTGAGCCCTGAGCTCCGCGATCTTCTTCTGTCCTGTGTGCGCCTGCTGAGCCTTCTGAATGGCACTGGTGTGACGCTTCGTATTGCGTGCAGTGCGATGACTCAATTCGTTGCGAGAATTAGTCATAACACCGCTTTCGAGGGACGCTTTGAACTGCTCGCCCACGGCGCGATCAGCTTTCGCCGCCCTACAAATTCAATCAGTGACCAAATTTGAAAAACAACTGCGTATCGAAACCTCAGGATGCATTCCCTTGCATTCAATCCAATCCCAGTTTGCGAGTTCGTCCAGTGATGCTGGGTTTCATTCCCGTTCGATGTAAATGGGGTCGTCAGCCAGTCCTCGTGTGAGAGACCGGACAGACACTCGAGCAGCCCTAGAAGGATCCATTTGTGGTTGAGCTTATGGTTCCACCACGCTATGAGCGATGAGAGATGTAGGTGCAGGCTGTATTCGAAAGTTTGAGACACGACATACCACTTATTGTGGCAATGTTGAGCGAAAAGACCCAGTCGCTGAATTCTTGCACGTCCTGCGGGGTCTTGAGGGATACAAAACCTTCAAATCGTTTCCATTGATCCTCGTCGACGTGAGGCTTTACTGCTTTCTTGAGACCCCTGTGGGTACGTCAGCGACAGGAAAGCGAGTAAATGTGAACCACCAACTCGATCGCATGCCGGCGGCATACTCGGAGTACCTTCATTAAGAATTCATTCACCGTGGGTCGATTTGCGGTGTCCATGCGTTTGATGAAAGAACGTGCCATTCCGATCCAAGGGGCTGATTCCATATCTCCAGAAATCGTTACCAGCCATCCCTCCGGGTCCGCTACGGAATGGAGTGTGTCGGGTTTTGTAAAAGTATGTCGTGTTTTGTGATTACGGTAATGTAATGTGTCGCCAGTTCTGAAATGTGCTGTGGTTTCTGAAGTATGTGTCTGATTTTCGGGTCGTGTCGAATTTTCTGAGAGTTTGACACTTGTGTCGTAGTGTCCCATTTCCTATATCCTCGTATGAAGCACTGATTCAGTGCTTCATACTGGTCTTCAGATTCAGTACTTGGAGATTGGACCGGTATTCACCGAGACTACAACCGGACTCCGTAAAATTAAACACTTTTTTGCGCTCAGGCTCGCTTTTTCCGAGTTCCACACGTCGCCGAGACTTGTTATATGGGGGGAAAACTTGCACTTGAGTGTTCGGCAATTCATCTTTCTCACGACGAAATTCAAGCCGAAGCTGAAAAAAAAAACCCTCAGCGAATATTTAAGCCTGTGCTCGGGCAACAGTTCTTCAATACCTCCAAACTCAATCGATTCAAACAGTTATCATCATGCAGGTCATGCCTCTCCTCATCGTTGTCCTGACCGCCTTCTACGCCACGGCTTCGGTCACGCAAACCTTCGCTAACCGAGGCACTACCCCAGCGGGCTGGGACTTTGTGCTCAAGGAAAACAAAGGACAGTGGACCAAGTGAGCGACGTCGTCTATGGCAACAGCAGCACGGCCATCGAGGTGACGCAGACATACACCCCGGGCTATACCGCCGATACCACTCTGAGGTGCACCATTTCCAAGGGTACCACCGGGCGAGGAGGGTTTCTACGGTTTCGCCTTCCGCCTGCAGGACGATTGGCAGTTTTGCCCAGCGCAGTCGTACAACATTGGTCAGTTTATTGCCGACTTCACCGACACGGGTTGCGACGACTGGATGCCCGCGAGCATGGTGTGGGATCATCGGCAACCAGCTTGCGACCCGCGTGCGCACGGGGATCCGTTTGCAAGCAGCGGACCACCGAGTTCAAAAACTTGGCCAGCGTCTCCGCCGGCGATTGGCACGAGGTTGTCATTCAGGCGAGCTGGCAGAACGACGACACAGGGTTTTACAAGCTCTGGTTCGACGGGGTGGAAGTGTTGGAGAAGCTCAACATAGCCACAACCATCGATGATGCCCGCAATTTTGAGTTCCATGTAGGACTTTACGCAAATGGATGGCACGACGATGGGGGCATGAAGGGGTCACAGCCCTTTAGGCAGGCGTGGTATGCCCAGATCGCAATCGGGACTACCTTTGCCGATGCGGACCCGGACCAGTGGTCTTAGAGGGTTGATTCGACATGTTTTGGATTGAGATTGTACCTTATTTGGGCATATTTGCTTCTGGAGTTTGAACGTTGCTCTTCGGGTTGAAAAAAAAAAACCTTATCTTGACTCACTGTATTTTAAGGATCCACCACCAAATTGCCGCAATACTGTAGTATTACCTAAGGGCCTGATCGGGTGCGCTAGAATTTTGTTAGAATTTTTCTAGAATCTTCCCTACACGGCTAGCTCGGACTGGATTCCAGCTGGCGAGTCGGCTGGGACGTATGCGTAACCCCAGCCAGAAGATCCTCTTAAATATCTAATTCACCAGGTGTAAAAAGCGAATACGAATTGAATTGATGTACGAAATGCGGTACATCATGTAAACTCTACAATAGCTATCAAGAAAACCAATTGCTGTTCGGTGATAGGCGTATCTAGGACAAGTGACAAACAAGTAAACGTGAACAAAAGAAACGCACCGCTCGCCGGGGGAGTATCTTGCCTGCGTAGGCATGCTCTAGCTCATCGAGCAATGTCGTGCATGGTGTCTGGGTATGCGATGAATTGTTTGTACCAAGCATCTGCGCACACCAAGCTAATCATGTACCGTGAGCGCCGGCATACCAATGTAAAGTCAACGAATGCCGCACCTGAAGGACTCGTAGTATCCCTACACCTCATGCCCATCGTGTCGCGCATTCTTGAGGAATCGCATCGGGAAACGCGGTCAACTTGGCAGGGTTCTTGCAAATGAGTTCTTGCGTGTCTGGATGCCGGTCCTTATGTTCTTGAGATGCCAAGTTAGAACGCGTACCTTGTATCTTATATACCAGTACTTAGTCACTTTGGATGGCTTGGGTTTGAGCGACAACACTTGCCAAAGCGGAAGATTTGGGTTGAGTGGCAAAACTTGTCGTGTACTTGAATCGTGGATCATTGTGCCAATATTTGGGGCATCTTGCTTCGAAAGGCACTTGATTTGGTCGAGAATATATCAGCAACGCTTGACAACGGCAGGCGGTCTCGAAAAGCTTGAGCTGATACTGAGTCAATGAGTTAATATGCAGGAAGCACGGCCTGGAAGGATCATTGAAGAGGAGTTTGGAAGGGATGGGGAATTTGACTGGATTCGTGCTTCAGTATGCTGCGAGTGCGAGTACGTGTTCGACTGGAGCTGGCACGACACTGTCAGTGCAGAGGAAGTCGTCATCTGTCGTCGTTCTATTACGGTTCTAAACAATTATAGGAGAGGTCAGCATCGGGTCTTCTCACCGGAAGTGGACGCTGGCATCACATGCCATCACTCGGCACCAACGCCGGACGTCGCTTAAAAGCGTGGTACTCCGGCTTTCCATGCCAGAGCATCAGTTTGTGGCTGGATTTTCAAAACTCTGATATTCCCTAGATTGCACTTGCAATTCTGAGCAGGACTGTATCTTCAGAATCACATATTTCAAATTCCTCATACCGCCCGAGCCCTTGCAAAGCATCCAGCCCAACACGGCATCGACTCGGCATCAGAGCTACGTGCAATAAGCCCATCGATGATCGCGCACCGGAAACACTGGTCCTGCGTGGGGACAAATGCAAATTAATCGCCAGAGCGTCAGTTTGTGGGCGGATTTCAAAACTCTGAGTTTCCCTGGATTGCGCTTCTTGGACTGGATCACAAGAGGCCGGTGTGGAATGCACTACAAGCTTCACTCACCCTCGCCCGTGCAAGCCAAATCTCGTGGATAAATGATCTCCGGATCGTTCTATCTCGACTCCATGTCCCTGTGGAGCTGGACCATTTCCGTCAATATGAATATTCAACGGTGCAAGCCACCATGACAGCCGTCAAAAAACTCCATGGAGGCTTGGATCGACGAAGAAATCGCGTCGTCCTCCAGAGTCCGTGATCTGCTGGTTGGCAGACTCGAAATGGACAAAGACACTGGGAAATTGGTCAAGAAGTCACTGGATTTTCGCCGTTACCTGCGAGGTGAAACAACCAGAGCATCGCAAAGCTTTGACAAGATGGTGCTGTCGAGCCATAGTCTTGACGTGGAACGCCCGCCGTTGGAAAGAGCGTGGCAAGAAATTGTGCCCGTCAATGGCGACTATGCAGCCCATTCCACTTTCACGCGTGAGGGATTCCCGCCGCCTGAGCCCTTGCAAAGCATCCAGCCCAACACAGCATCGACTCGGCCATCAGAGCTATAGCAATAAGCCCATCGGTCCGTGTGTTCAGACCGCCATGTGACTCTGGGAAAATATTAATTCTGGCCAAGGGCGGGGGTTAAATTCTCTGAAACTTCCCTGGTACACATATTAGCACGACGACTGTGCACTGGCATAAAAACATCGGCACCCATTCCACTTTCACGCGTGAGGGATCAGAATTCCCTCGCCCATCAGAGCTATGCGCAATAAGCCCATCACGGACCGGAAACACTGGTCCCGTGTGGGGGCAACTGCAAATTAATCGCCAGAGCGTCAGTTTGTGGGCGGATTTCAAAACTCTGAGTTTCCCTGGATTGCGCTGGAGGAACTTCGGATTTTGCCCTCGGAATCCCGCTGAAACAGCCAAAGTGTGAGTAGAAGAACAGTCAAAATGTAGTAAGAATGGAAATGCAGTGCTTATCGGGTGCTAGAGGCTTCACCGGCATGGACATTGCGTGAAACACAGCTCGCGTCGCGTTCGGAGGAAACGAGGGGGTCAAGGGAGGAATATCATGGCCGGTTTGGAGTGAATTATCAATGCTGTTGAGGCTCTATATTCTCGAAATTGTGAGCAGCTTTGACGCGAAGCATAACCTTGATGCAACATGGCAACAACAGACACAAAAGCCGATGCGAGGCGAAGTGTGAAGGAAAGGACATGGAGCAACGATGCATATAGGAACTCAGCTCGGATTCTTGGTCGCGCTATCGAAACTCAGCTCCGGAATATGAATTGACTATTGATAACTCGGTGGATCGTCAGGTGGCTCGATTGATTTGCAACCCGACGCAGGTAGCTCTGAAACGAAATCATGAACGTAAGGTATGTGCAGTGGGAACAGCTGGGGCTCAGCTCGTTTAAAAGGCTCAGTTTGCTCTCGGTACTCGGATTGCTCGGTGTATAACTCAAAAAGGGTGCACATATCTTCGTCAAAATTGTCGTCGCAAGAGAGACTCGATCGGGGCCAGCGGGGTACGGGGATTCGAGTTTGTTAGCCGTTTCATGGAGCAGGACGGTCATAGAATCAGCGTCAGATTCGGAAGAGATGTCAATGGAATGTGAACGACTCAGCTCGGGTTCAATGTGGTCTTCAGTTCCTCCGTGTGGAACTTCGAGCTTTCTGGACGTTTGCTGGGTCAAAAAGGTCTCAAGACATAAATCAGTGACGGAATCGGCTTCAGAATCGGCCTCAGATAAGTCTAACGAATATGAACGACTCAGCTCAGATATATTCAGTCCGTGGTCTTCAGCTTCTGTGTGTAGAAATCCCAGTCTGGAGTCTTGATCTGGCACGCATTGTCGACCCCATTGGAAATGCTGAACGAATTAGCAGATTCTGAACATGGAAAACGAGGGAGGAACTTTGACTTAGCTCTTTGGGATCCAGCATGTGCAATAGCTCGTTAAGATGAGCCAACTGTCGAACGGCTGCCTCACTGTCGCCCATGGTGTCGACTTTCGATGAATTTTGCTCCGTTTCTTCCAGAAGTTCGAAATCCAACTCGGGCAAGATTATTGAATGCTCAGTAGGGTTTAAATACGGCAAAGGAAGGTCAGCCGGATGCTCAGAATAGCAATGATAAATTCGACTTTCCTCAAAAGTATCCAACAAGGACTCCTTCTCGATACCGTGAATCTGGTGCATACCTTGCTCTTGTTCAACGACGTTCGAAACAGGACGAATGGCCGCAAGCCTGGAGATTGTCGATGGAGAATCACGCTCTGGTACGGAATATTTAAGACGTTCGTTGGTATGAAGGATCTGAGACATATTCAGTGGTATGGGATCGAAGTAAACGGATCGGATGGGTGGACTCAGCATTGTGTTCGCAGGAATCGACTCGGGTATATGCGGTTGATGAGCGACTCGGCTCGGATTGGGTGTGGCACAAGTCCATATACCAGAGAAGAAACTGTCCTCGTGGAGAAGCTCCTGCAAAATAGACATACTGTCAGCGATAGACGGTGGATTTGAACGTACTCGTTGCCCTTCAGGCACTCTCAAAATGAACGTCTGCTTGAGTCCATTCGGCAAACCAGAGATAAAGTAGAAGTCTCGCTGGGCATTGCTGATATCGCGCTGTTTGACAAGGGGTGCTGCAAAAGCAAGAAATCCTCGCAAATATTGTTGAACATCAGAAATATTTTGGAGTGAGCCATCAATTGTTGAAGTCGAACGCGCGGAGTCTTGTCACAGGAGCCGTAAAGATTGATCATTGTCTTTTGCGCAGTATCCCAGGTCTTGCCCGTAACATCAGGATCGAATTCAGGCATGTACTTGATGAAATTTACCCGGATAATCAGTCGGCAATATCTATTGCATACGATCCTCAACACCACGCGCGATCTAAACATTTTCGCATTGAGAATCACTTCATCCGAGAATGTGTACCCGGAATTTTCAGGCGCACTTCATCGTCCTGGACACGAGCCAGGAGCGTGGATTTTAGAGATTCAAGTTGCGCATCCGCAAACACCCAAGTAGTCTCGACACATTCGGCGAATCGGGTAATACATCATGCCCGATATCTTCAAGTACCGCGCGGGCTGGCATAAGCTCGGGTGAGGAGAGGGGAAGGAATAGGCGTCCGCTAACACAGATACTGAGATGTCGCATGCGCGCAGGTAGGCTTGAGTTTACTTGCTTTGCTTTTGCCGACTCGAAAGCAACGAAATTGGTATCCCATGCCCATGAAATGGTGTCGGACAAATTAACAAAAGGGACCAAGGATAGGATTTGGCCAGTAACCGTGTAATGGGTGTTGGGAAGATCGATCTCGGTAATGGGAGGTTAAGTTGATGGGTAAACATCATATTTACAGCTGTTTTCAAAAGTGTGCACTTTTTCATCGAGTGGGGCTCCTCGATTTTTGCTTACCTTTGTTTGACGGTGAGTCTCGTTTTGCTCCACCGCTCCACCGGCTGTGCCGGAACCCGTTTCCGCTCCTTTACACTCTCGCCGTCTTCTGCTTTCCATTGCCTCTCTGTTGTCCCCACACGGGACCAGTGTTTCGGCCAGTGTTCGCCTTAAGGGATAAGGCTTATGTTCACATAAGCCTTATTAAGGCCTTAAGTTAAGGCTTAACCTTGGCCGAGGATGATGCTAACCCTTAATTAAGGCTTAGTGATGGCATCAAAGGCGCCAAACTTGAGTCTGTGACTCTGTGTTGCGGATCCAGCAGCAGAAAATGGAGTAGAAAACTTTCGGCTCCGTGATGGGCTTATTGCGCATAGCTCTGATGGGGGAGGGAATTCCAGTGTTGGCAATTAAGGCTTAAGAACCCGGCCCAGGGTCCCTTAAGGCTTATTAAGGGTTAAGGCTTAATCTTAAGGGCAGACTTAAGGCCTTATTTCCAATTTAGGAAATAGTTTCCTACGCTTGATTGCGAGCGTATAAAGCATTGTATACCATGTATGGTGGAAGAATAGTCAATTCTACGGCATATACTCGTCATCCGAGCACTCCACTGCCCCGTCATCCGGCCTGGCATCCTCCTCGGCCTCTGCCAATGCCTCCATCAAGCCGCCTCCTGATCAATGTCATCGTCGGTAAATTTCCTAATGGGTTTCGATGCGCCACCAAAGAGCACGGCCAATGTGGTCTTTACCCATTTCCGGGACTTGGGGCGGGTAAGACGAGAGGTGGAGGCTGTTGAGCTGCCAGCAATCGGGGGTGTCATCGTCACTGTCAGAATCATCTGCCTGCTCCGCAGCTTCGGCCGCTCGGACATCTGAAATCCACTTAGCCATCTCTGTCCTCCAGCCAGCTGATGACGAGACAAGAGCCCTTCCACGCTCGCTCTCGTCCTCGTCCTCCTGGTCGTCAAGCAGATCCCGGTAGCGAGGGACAGCTAACAACTTTTCTACGGACTCGTGGTTCTTACGTCCACGGTGTGCAGGCGCAAAACCCTCTGCAAGATGTTCTGCCTTGATTCCGGCGTTAATCTACAGCCAGTTGTGAGTTATATAGCAGATACAAGCAATTGAACATGCCTTGGTAATTTTCTCGAGCTTTGCCAATGCGGTTCGACTGCGGCGTGGCGATTCTATGTTGCCAACATCCGAAAATACACGTTCACAGCCGGCTTGATTTACGACAACCTTGAGTATCATGACCGCAAATCTGGAAAGTTCTCCTGTGCTCTGGCAAGTGCAGTCCACACCCTGATCGGATCCTTGCCCTTTACAGAGGGAATTATCAATAATGTCAACAATACGGAAAGAAATGAAAAGCCAACATTTGTTTCCTCAAACTCATCCCGCGCATCAGCCCAACCCTGAAAGCTGCCGGTGCAAGAGAGGTACTCAAACATTAACTGAGAAACACTCCGCTCATTAGCTACTCGCTGCTGAGGCGACTCGTTGTTGCCTGGATAGTTCATTACACGTCGATAGAGCTGGTAACAATCAGATTCCCCATGTCAAGAGTAATAACGTGTTGCGTACATCAGTTACGAGGGACGTTGCCTTGAAATGATCAAATTTTGCGGTGGGACCAAAGCAGGAAAGACCCTCGAACGGGTTCAGGATCAATGCGACGAGGAAAAGAGGCTGGTCGCAGTCTTTCCATCGCTTCTCGAGGCGAGAGACCAATCCAACAGATATCTCGGGCTCAGGATGTTTGGTGTAGTGCAGATATAGCCCAGCCAACGTCAAAGAACTTGATCCGCCCGAGTATTATCCTTCTGGTTGATATTTGTTCCATAACAGATAGGTTCAATGTCCTCGACGACGGAGGTGAGACCACTCCAGAAGGCAGGATTCGAGATAAGGTCGCAATAGTGAATAGCTTCCTCCTTTAGTCTCTCTGCTTCGGTGGATTTGGCTGCGCCAACTTGTGCCGTGATGATAGCACCGCGACTCTGCATGACCGCAAACTGCAGATATTCGCACAGAACAAGCAGCCTGAGAAAGGCGATGCAATGGGTGGTCCACCGCGTGAGGTTTGCGACAAGGTAAGCCAATACGAGCACATGTCCAAGCCGATCTTTGCTCAGCTCTGCCTGAACAGCGTCGAAGATTTTACGAACCTTTCCGTGGTTATTTATCCATGCAATCAGACCTGTCGCCGTCTCGGCGATCTCTGCCGCGTACGGATAGACCTTGAAGTAGTCCCCGAGGATCAGCTGGAACTGTTGGAGGATTTGAGAATATTGATATAATACTCCGAGTGAAACGGACCTGATGTGCCCAACAAGAGGGGACGAATAACCACGGCCGTTCCTTCCCCAAAAGTGTCCGCCCTTTTTACTCCCACCGTCGGTGTCTGTCGTGAAGAATATGATGTAGCATTTATATTTTGCTTCGACACGGTCGATCATATCCGCGAATTGTTTACAAAGTGCGGGTCCATCTTTACTTAGCGCTGTCATGTCGACTAGTTCTAACGTGTACACCTACATACTACAGTTGAGAATCTGAATCCATGGCTAGAATAAAATAGCAGCGCACCTTGTAGTCGATGTTGGCACAAAGTGCATTAACGTCAATCTTTTTCCGTGCCTTCCATCCGTCAGAACTAAATTAAATTAGTACAGCCTGCAACAGAAGTTAATTGACATACACCAGTCCCGCTTCTTTCCCTTGCAGCGCTCGCTTGACCTGGACTTCGACTATTTCTGCAGCATTGTCAAGTAATCTGCCAGCGACAACCTTGCGAGACAGCAGAATTTCCGGCCCCGCGCTCCGTAGAAGCCCAATGAGTTTCTGGACTTCTCTGTTCTCCCACACCCGAAACGGCAATCCCGCGGAGACAGTCGCTCGCAAAGCCTGGGCCTGAAACTCGGCAGCCTCAGCCGTGGTAAAAGGCTGGTCCTTGCCGCTAAAGACCTGGAAGAATCCTTGCTTGAGACGTTTCGGCTTGGGGTCGTCCGCGGCCGACACTGATCTGCCATGCTTTCCTGCAGACTCGGATGTCGTGCTCGTACCAAAGACTGTTGCCGTATTTCTACTAGTCTCGGCAGCGGCTACATTGGTCTTCTGTTTTTCTGCATCCCGTTGGCTAGTAGCCTCTTGCCGGGCGGCATCCGTGACATGTATGCACGCCTTGGCATTCCTTCCTCCCAAGATGTGAGTGATCCAGGTGATTTTATCGCCGCGGACAGACACTGTACGTTGACATGCTGTCCACATATAAGGGGATGGAATACAAATGGAGGAAACTGAGCTCACCTTCGCGGAAAGACTGGCCGCCTTCCTGCCAATCTACCGCATCGAAGGTACCCGCATCTTGCAATAATTCTTTTCGTGCTTGACACAACCCTTGCAATAGTTGATCCAGTGGCTAGAGTTCTGTTTTTCCGTGCCTTTGTGGAAGTACGATTGCAGTGCGTTGACCATGGGGGGCGTCGTGAGCGCTGCGAGCGCAAAAAGATGTGATCAAAGTGGCACCGGGCGATCAGTGCCCGACGGTGCGGGCCGGGGTGGCCCGCAGTCTTAAGCCTTAAGGTCTGGAGGCCTGGCGGTTAAGGCTTATCTTAAGGCCTTAATAAGCCTTAATCAAATTAAGGCCTTAACCCTTAGGGCCAACACTGGTTTTGACTTGGAGCTCGAGGATGGAGTAGAAGGTGGTGTGGTGAGTGGAGATGGTGGGTTTTCTGCATGCGAATGGATAGATGCAGGTGGCTGAGTCGTACCAGGTGTGTGCTGGATGCTTTTTGAATTTTCTTCGGCCCTAATCTCGTCTTTCTCCCCCTCATTCAGCACTCTATAAATTCCACCACTCCTTTTAACCTCCGGGAACTTCACGCTGCGCTCGATGCGTATGGACCGGTTATCAGGGTAATAGATGCGATGGCCATCAATGCTGTCAAGGTCGTAACCGACCCATCTGCCATCGCGCGCCCGTCCATCAAGTTTCTTCGCGTCATCAACGTGAACGGCGACCTTACATCCCCATTCATGGATGTTGCGTAAGTCGGGTTTGGTCTTGTAAAAGACCTCGTAGGGAGTTCGTCCTCCCAGTGCCTTTGTTGATGTCCTATTCTTCAACCAAACAGCGTGTTTTTAACGCCTCGCCCCACAGGTTTGATGGTAATCCTGCAGCATGCAGCATTGCTCGCACCTTCTCGAGAAGAGTGCGGTTGAGCCTCTCGGCAACTCCATTGTGTTCGGGGGTGTCATGGACTGTGAAGCGACGTCGAATACCTTTGCTGGCAAGGTATTTATCGAAAGCGTGGCTTTTGTATTCACCACCATTGTCAGAATGAAGGATTTTGATCTTGATCCCATGTTCCTTCTCCCAGCGTGCGTCAACAGTTTCAAATGATTCCAACGTCTCGTCCTTTGTGTGCATCAAGACCACGACAGTGTAGCGTGATGCCTCGTCTGTGAACGAGGAATAATACCGCTTGTGTTGCGGTGTCTCGACTGTGGCAGGTCCCCAAACATCGGTGTGTACTTCATCACCGACTTCCCCTTTTGCCTCCCGCTCCGTGGACTTCGAAATTGGTTTGCGCGTCATTCTGCCATGCAGACATGAATTTCAAATCTCATCCGAGGTGTGTGCCGTCTCATCGAGCTCTATTCCATTGACCAACTGATTTTTCACGAGTTTCCTCGCAGCATCAATAGGAAGGTGTCCCATTAATCTGTGGAGTTCCTCGGGAGTTGCAACCAGCGGTGCGTCGTCTGCTACATGTGCATGTGGTGTTGAAATGGGAACCTGAACACGATAGAGGCCATGCACGAGAGGAATAGTGCCGATACGGCGATTCTTGCTGTCAAAGATCCTGCATTCCGTCTGTCGGAATTGGAGTGCGTAACCGGCCTGGGTGATGCGAGCGATGGAGATGAGGGTTACTCCGAGGTTCGGTGCGTACAAGACGTCTTTCACAAGGACTCTTGTTGATTTATTTCGGTCGTTAGGCACCTGGACATACATGTCCCCCATTCCCAGTGCCTCGAATTTCTTGCTGTCTGCTGCGATGATTCCGCGTGGCTCAATAGCCCGGTAATTTGTCAAACGATGCCGTGAGGGAGTCATATGCTGTGTGGCGCCCGAATCGTATATTTCGAGCTCGTATTCGGGTGCAGTGGTGACAGCGGCGGCGACCAAATGTTGTGAGGTAAGTGAAGTTGCCCCAATTGGCTCCTCCGCGGTTTCTTCTTCTTCCTCGGGCTCCTCAGGCTCGTCGTCGCTATCAACCATGTCCTGAAGAGGTGGCATGTCCGCATATTCGACGTCTGAGTCCCATTCCAGCACCTCATCATCAAGTTCATCAAACTCGACATCATCCTCTGGCCTGTAAGATGCCGCCATCCACGCGGCATCAAAGTCTGGTTCCGCCTTCGGCGGGTTCTGGCCTTCCTTCGCGCCCCCTCTTGCCCAGCAATCCCGTGCCATGTGCCCCTTTTTGTGGCAATTATAGCATTCCATCGACTTCTTCGGCTTCTTGCCGCCATTCCCGTAGAACGCGGCTTCTTTCTCGCCCTTTCCTGTGAGCCTGGCCGCTTTCCGGTCGGCTTCATCACTGATGCCCTGTAGCACCATGTCGGGATCGAGTTCTTTGCCCAGAAGTGTTGCTGCACCCGTAAGTGCCGAGAGGTAGGTTTCATATGCCGTGGGAAGGGAGCCGAGTACGATCGCGACGAAATTGTCATCTCCTGGGTCGGCACCCATTGCGATTAGGTCCGCCCGGATCGTCCGTAATTTGTCGAGGTGAGCCTTTACGTCGCCTCCATCTGCGCAACGCTCGTCCTGGAGTTTGCGGCGCAGATCAACCGTGACCATTTTAGATTTCTTCTCGTACTCATCTTTGACTTTGTCCCACATCCCCTTCGCAGTATCCGCCCCTTTTACCTTCAAAAACAGCGAATCTGGAATCACCGAAGCCAGGCCCTGTTTAATAACAGCCTGCTCCGATTTCCAGAACCGCCGGCGTGCCAAATAATCACCGTTGGCTTTTACTTCATCTGCCGTGGGATGTGCCGGGTCCGCAATGGTAGGTGCTTCTGGCGCGGATGCCGTTCCCATCGGACCGTCTTCGAAATGATCACTCAGACCCGCGGCGTCGATGGCAAACAAGAACTGGTCACGAAAGAAGACCCAGTTCGTGCCGTCTGCCTTGCATGCGGGGAGCTTCGCGAAGTACTCGCCAAGTTTAGCGGTGGAAGAAAGTGTGTTGGTGGACATGATTTCAAGGTAGGGTTATTTGGGATGTGTAGAGGTGAGCTGTATTCGTTCTAGGTTATTTATGCGCGGCCGGGGCCCATAACCTTTTAGCAGATAGAACGAATTTAAGTCGAGAGAATAATAGAAAAATAATGATTTCATAGCTACAATAAAAGAGCTTTTATACTACGAGTAAGCAACTAGAATGTTCTAAGGATTAGTAAAATACTGAGTAAGATATTACCAAGATATAGCGGGCAGAATGAACTAGAAAGAATGCGCCCGAGGCGCTGAGTCAAGATCCGAACCGAGGCGCATCAGCGCGCTTCGGCTTGCTGACTAAGCTTCGGCTCCAACAGTTACTCCGGATTGGCGCGCCGATAAGGTATTTCCGTCCGCTGGCCCGGTGCATGCGAGCTAAAGTTTCCAGATGTCAAAAATGTTCCACCGGCTGCATCAAATCTATTCGGACTCGAAATCAAAACGCGACAAGAACAAGATAGTCTTTGTACGTGTCCGGAATACTGGGCGTCGTTGTCGACGCATTCCCGCTGTCAAGGGTATGGTGTTTTGTGATTCCCGGACCCTATGCCGGTTTTTGTTTTTGACGACCCCCTGGGCACCGGCAATGGTCAGTTCCAGCGTGTGCTGTTTGTCATTGTTTGTCCTCACTCAAGCCACGGTTTTGGGCGGTTTCGGGTTCGTTGAGCACATTGGCACACCATTTCAATATATCCTAGGAAGCCAAATGTCTTACATTATGCATTAGATGAGTAATATCAAGTTTAATAAATTTAATGTAATAGTTCCATGTCCACATCACTGTCGACATCATCTTCCATCCCATCGTCTTCCTGTGTGGCTTCAATCACCGGCACTACAGGCCTCGCGATGTATCGACCCATAGCTGCGATCAAGGCTGCTCGCTTCTGGGTCTTGTTCGATAATTTTGACACCATTGGTATGTCGGATTTGACTCCTTTGGCAAGAAATGGTAGCTCTGCGCGGCGATGCCATGCCAATTGTTGGTCGAAGGCCTTATTTGTCGGCTCTTTTTGGGTCTCTGGATCGTACTGAGTGCACGCCTCCGTAAGCCATGGAGTTACCCCGTCCAGAATTTTGTTAGCGGCCCTTTCCTTCTCAGCCTTCTCAGCATCTCTCTCGTGCTTCTCTTTGACGGCGGCTTCGTCGGCTTCATTCTGGGCCTGTCTGTGCTTCTTTGTCAGACCACTGCTGTCAACCATCCTGGCCTTCGCCCGAATGATGCGGAAGGACTTCGGCAGAAGAAGACGTCGATAAGCTTGAGTGTCATTTCTCTTATACATCTTGCGCGCATTGTGCTGATGTAACGACATATTCGGGGCTCGACGGGATCCAGTACGAAGCTCTCCTAGTGCACCTTCGTTGGCATCATTCGTCGTTGGCATCCATGCTCGCAGGCGCTCTTCTGCCGATAGATTCACTATAATGCCCCCTCAGCATAGTCTTCTGTGAAGCGTTCCCAGGTTTCCAGTGCTCCACGGAAAAAAATGACGAGACACTCGCGAACTCGGGGAAGGTCAGCCTGTATCGACTGAATTTTGTAGAATAATTCAGGA
Organism: Mycena sp. CBHHK59/15; assembly: GCA_029204085.1. Taxonomy (NCBI): domain Eukaryota; kingdom Fungi; phylum Basidiomycota; class Agaricomycetes; order Agaricales; family Mycenaceae; genus Mycena; species Mycena sp. CBHHK59/15. The sequence continues at coordinate 2,461 of JARGXW010001414.1, read as the reverse complement.
TTGTCCCAAGGCTCCCCATCCATGGAGATGGTTTCAAGTGATGCGGTCGGGGAAAGGATTATGTCCGGATCTGCAACTACGGCCCGACAGTATGTCCTGACACGTTCATGCAGTGGTCCGAGGGCTAACAAGTTTGTTTCTTTGTGTTCAGGTCCGCGCACCTGTTTCAGGTACTTTCGGCTGAGTGATTGGCCATACACAGCCAGAACAAGCAGTTCTGTCTGCGTCTCTGGGTCCTGCAGGCCGTCGTAAATATTCTGTTCGAGATTGGTGAAGTGGCGGCTGGCTTTACGATCCCGCATGTGCTCAAGATATCGGAGGAAGAGGGTCCGATGGAGGAGGAGCATCCCAGCGGCTTCGCAATGAGATTGGTACCGCGTATTGCTTGTATCGGGAAAGGTTATGTCGTAACCGAGCACATTCTCAAACCAGATATGGAACAAGGCTCCCTCGCCCTTTTTTTTATCTTTGTGGTGGAAGAGCATGCCTGCAAGAGAGGTCAGCTTCACTCCACCACCCTCCGAGACAGCCTCTGCTCGTTTCTTGGCCTCCGATGAGCCAGCAGCGGCCGCCGCCTTGTTATCCTTGTTCATCAGCTGGATCGGCGCCTTATGTCCAACGTAAGATGCTATCATCGCTGTATTACCTCCCTTGACAGCATTTAACTCCTTGTGCATGCAGCAACCAGCCCAGATGAACAGGTCCGTCTCACGCTGCTCTTCGGGCGTCATCGCATCGAAGACGTCCTTCCCCACCTGCACGCAAACATCGACGAACATTGCCTTGTTCAGAGTGTCCTGTTCTGCCAGCGGAAGAGCATTGAAGGCATCTATCCCGCCTGCATCTGCAACTTTCTTTGCCGCGGCCTGCATGATAAAAGGCAGTAAATCCTCCCGACTCCAAGAATGAAGCTCTTTCTCTCCACGGAGTTTTCTGTCGCACTCCTCTTTCCAGCCCCCAGCACCGCCGATTCCACGAGCCACCTTTTTCTGGTCTGATGCATGATCCGAATTCATACCAGTGATCTTTGCAGGCAGTGTATCTGGGTCAATCGGGTTGTCAATACCCACGGTGGCATTGTATATCTCATGCATCTCGTGGTTGACCTCCTTCCAGCCCAGGACCTGAGTATCTGCGGTATGGTTTACTGCATTGGTGATCCCAATAAACCGATTGACGTGGGTCGCAGGTATGTCGGCATCGCCATATAATGTCGTCGTATAATTCAGGAACTTGGACTCCTTCTGAAGGTTATAAAGAGTCGTTCCATCACCGCTAATTCTCACATCTGCGAGAGGGTACGTGAATTTTGGATGGTTTATTAAACATTGAATAAATGATTCGCACCTGCTGCATGCTGCACTTCGTGTATAACCTGTGCCTGGGAGATAATACCACCCTCAAGTACCACTCGTCCGACACTTCTCTCGCTAATATTGCCTTCTAGAGTTACTCCGACAGTTCGAGCCACGGACTTGATTACACCGAGGACATGTGAGACAGGCACATTATGCAAGGCAACAAGGTCCGTGACAAGCTCTCGAGATTTCTCTGAGATAATCCCCTTCTCCTGCAGCTTGAAGACGTTGGATGCAGCCTTCACCTTCTCTGCAGCCCTCGCTTGTTGTGTGGGAGCCCTCCGAATGCGCATAGCAAGAGCTTTTGCCCGGTTTGCAAGTGTGGAATTTTGGGCAGTAAGAACATTGTTCCGGCTGCAGGAATCGGTCAAGGAAAGCTGAGTTGCTAGAAGCTCAGCCTTGAGCGTTTCGGAACTGGCTAATCGACTCTGCAGTACTGCATTCGATGTCTGTGCTCTTTTTTCGCGGCGGCGGGTGTTTTGGCACCGGGCCTGTGCTTCTGCAGTCTTTTCCTTCTGCAGCTCTAGGCGGCTCTCGGATCTGGTGAGCTGAGATCCCAGATTCTCTATCTTCTCGTACAGTGGTGCAGGGTCCATATTCTCCTTGTCTGATGACCTGCTGAGCTCGCAAGTCTTCATAGCGCGAGCATTTCCGATCTGCTCTTTCTGGCTGGAAGAGACCCTCTTTTTGGAGCCAAACTTGAAGCGACTCATACCCGCGAGGTAAAGTATATGAAAGACGCGTATTGCCGCGTGAAGGAGACGAGAGTCGCGTCGAATAGAGGGGAGCGCAGATTTCTGAAAAAGTAAATTAGTCACGTGTGCCCAAAATCCATCGTACTTTGTGGCCCAAATATGACCCAAACCGGTCACATTATGGCTGCTATTGCATCTCAGAATCCGTTTCAAGAGGTGTCTGGAGGTAATGTTCAACCCAGATCCGGTAGGAAATGGATATTTATATGATTTATTCTCACTAAACCAAGCATGTGAAGTGCATACAAAAAAAAAAGTTGAACATTATCTTGCTACTGGGATAAAATTCACTTTCTCCCAATAATGTGTGGCCATATTCCAGCTGGTTGAGCCCACATATGCCTCACA
>JARGXW010001413.1:0-22177 GCA_029204085.1 Mycena sp. CBHHK59/15 | reverse complement strand
CACCGCTTGAATTCTGCGACGTCGTCGTGCTCCTCACTCACAAGCACAATGCACCCGATGCGGGCGTCGCGCTGACACACGCGCAGCGCTTCCTCGTATGTGCCAAGTGTAAAGTCGGGCAGCACGCGGCGGTCGCCCTCGGCGTTCGCACGGTGCGTGAGCGTCGAGGGACCCGCGTCGACGCCGGACGCGTCCGCAACGCGGCTCATGCACAGCGCGCCCGTCTCCTCCTCGAGCTCACGCACCCAGCGGTCGGCGCCGCCGTCGCTGCGTGGCGGCGTGCGGCGCGGGCGGAACAGCGCGATGTTGAACGTGAACGGGCGCGGGAGGGGGATACGCAGGACGCCGAAGACGAAGCGCAGGATGGCGGAGAGCAGCGTGAAGGGAAATGCGAGGATGCTGGAGAGGGCCCAGCCGGCAGGCGGGCGTGCAGGCGGACAGGGGCTGGCCCTGGTCGGAGTCGTCGATGTCGAACTGGGGGATGCGGGATGGGGGCCGCGGCGGGGGTACGCCGGATCCGAAGATGAGGTCAGCGGCGCGCTGGACGTCCCAGTCGACAGACTCGAGGACGCTTACGGCGACGTCGTCCTCGCCGCCGTTGGTGAGGTCGCGCAGCTGCGCCAGCGCCGCTTGTTGCGTCGTGCTCAGCGAGGTCATGGAGGAGAGGAAAGTACAGCACTTGACACGTGAACATGCATGAGCATCGCTTGAGTTGACTGCCAGCGTGCGCCCGAACAACACGTGTATTCAGCCGCTGAGCTCGCAGGCGCTGGCATACCACTTTCTCGAAAAGCGATGGCGCTCAGAGGTCCTCTGGCTCTGTATTACATACACAGCGAAACTGAACGCTGTGGACTAGGCGTCCCCCTGACACGCTTTAGCTCTTGGGCAATAATCGAACGGCGGCTCAGTCATCCAAAGAACGTGGCGTCCCTATACGCACCGAAACCCCGAGGTCTGACCAAACTGAGCGGCACTGTCCATTGGAATCAAGGAATTATTAACCGACCAACCTTTCAAACGCCGGGACTGCCCATACGAGATCTATTCCGCAGACGGGTCGTATAATATCCAAGACCCAGCTTGCTCTACCACTCCCAAAATGGACTCCCAGCATTCTTCAATTCTCTGTGCAAAAAACTTCTTGTATGTACATACCCTTGGTAAACCCGGACCGGTGTTCCCAGCTGGCATTAAATGATTTGACAGGACAAGCGCGTCGGGCTCGGGAGACGGGAAGCATGGACAATATTTTCGTTGGCTCATCCTTGGTCCCGGCTACCACCATGTAACCCTGTCCGGGTTGAGCGCAAAATTTTGGCAGTTTTACCCTATGAAATTTCGTCCTTGGGGATCAGTTTTACTCGGCTAAACATTACAGTCATGTTTAGGATGACCGAACGCACAAGCTAAACATAACAGATGTTTAGGACTCTGCGGCCTAAACATAACAGTCATATTTAGACAGGGCCTAAACATAACAGTCCTGAGTCTGCGCAAACCTAACATGAACAGTCGAACTAAACATAACAGATGTACGAGCTAAACATGACTGTTAGGTTTAAGCCCTGTGCAAGTGGGCTGCGCGCAAACCTAACAGTCATGTTTGAACTTGAAGCTTGAAGACTAGGTCCTAGGCCCTAGTTTTACTCTATCTCGAGCAATGTTACACATGGTCGTTTCCGGGCTACGTCGCTCTGTGCGATACATCTGGCACACCAGCCAGCCCCCCGACGACCCGGAGTCGCTGTACGACGGCCTGCTCGCTGCCCTGCTCACCGAGCTCCGCAACGTCCAGGAGCACATGCTGTCGTCCAACACGAACCTCTGCGCGCTCGTCGAGAGCGTCGTGCGCCGCAGCGAGGAGTCTACGCCGCGGAACTCCCGCACGGTGGCGCTCCGGCGCTCATGTGGACGTGGCACGGAAAGCGCTACGTCGGCGTCGCTCACGGCGTAGGTACGTCGTCCCTGCACGTCTCTCTACCCTACTCACTCCTATCCTCGCAGCCGGCATCCTGCATACCCCGCTGCTCTGCCCAGCAGACATCGTGCGTCCGCACATGCCCGCGATCCTGCGCACCGTCGAATGGCTCCTCAGCTGCCAGGACGCGCACGGGAACTGGCCGACGGCCGCGGGCGCCGCGCACGACAGCGAGCTCGTGTAGTACGACTCCTCCCTTTATCCTTATGGCTAGCTAATCCAACTGACTGGTGCCACGGTGCGCCCGGCCTACTCCTCTGCGCTGTCCTGCGCTGCGTGAGCCCCGCCGCGGACCCCCGCCTGCTCGCTACCATTGTGCGCGCCGTGCAGGCCGCCGCCGCGCGCGTGTACCACTACGGCCTCCTCGCCGAGGGCCTTGGCCTGTGCCACGGCGTCGCCAGTTCGGTGTATGCGTTGCTTGCCGCCGCGGACGTGTTGGACCGCGCAGAGGGCAAGGCGGGGAGCGCCAAGTCGCGTAGGGACGCAGGGAGCGACGACGCCAGCGCGCACTACTACTACCTCGCGCGCGCGGCGCACCTCGCGCACCTGGCCGCGGCGCCCAGCGCATGCACACCGATGCGCGTGCCAGACTGCCCGTTGAGCCTGTATGAGGGTGCCGCGGGGATGTGCTGCGCCTGGGCGGCCTTGCGCCGCGCTGACGGTAACCAGCTCCCCCGTGCCGACCGCCGCGGGATGCCGGAGTTCGACGACGTGGAGACGGATAGGTGAGCGAGCTGGTGAGGCGTTGAAATGAGGTGTTGATGCTTTTTCTTTGGGTGGTAGGGCAGCTGGTAGTGCGTGTAGTTGCATTGGGAATCGAATCGAATCGTAATGCTTGTATTCTTGACTCGAATATCGAACAGTGTATCTCGCCGTGGTCTCGACTCACTGATTATGCTGGAGCTGGATGTATGCGTGTAGGAGTGTTCTTTGTGTTACGCAGCATTGTTGAATGCAATGGCTCATCACCTCTCAGATTTATCTGGGCGTTCTATACCATCCTCGTACTTGCAATTTTGCCAATTAAAAACTTGATTGTAGACCTGGACTCAAAAGTGAACCCATCCACACTAAACAGGACCGTGGTTCCCATCGAAGGTCCAAAAGACCCACAGTGTACCGCAGTATTTTGAAACGACTCCCTTAAGGTTCGGTTCAAGGGAAGATTCCGATGTTCAGTCAATGAAACAGTTCGCTCAATGAAACACGGGAAACACTGAGGTTCGTGGGGTACTACTATGGTTTATGAAAATATTTCCACGACGGTGTTTAGGCCGGTACCGCCCAAGCAATGGTCACCGCTGTATCGCATCCCGCACAACAAGATTCGGCAGCGGCTTCACGTCCGGGAGCATCATCCCCGCCTTCGCCGCCACGCTCATCATCACATCCTTCGAGTAGTACTCCGCCCACAGCCCGCCGTCCGCGACGTACGGATTGAGCAGCACGAACCGTACGAAGTCGTCCTCTGCACCTTCCTCAGAGTTAGTATCCCCACTCTCGCCCATGCTGCGGATCCCAAAGTGCACGATCTGGATCCAGAAGTACGTCATACTGACATGGAACGTGCGCCCCCGTGCCTGCGCGCTCTGCGCGATATATCGCTCGATGCCCGCGAAAATCATGTCCTTGCCTGCCAGTCACACAACAATCAGTACCGGCCTCTCAAATAGATAAAACCACCTTTCTGCCGCCCATGCCGCACAAGCAGCAGATACGCGATGCGCACATGCGTATAGTGGTCCCACGCAGGCAGGCTCAGCGCTTCAAACTGCCGCAGAAACTCATCCCCCGCAACGTCCGCCTCCGGCGCTGCAGCCACTCCTCCAGCGTGCCACCAGTGCGTGCGTGCGGATCCGGCATTGCTGTCGATGCAATTTGACGCGGGACCCCCTTGCGCGCGCGCTCCATCGCCCCGCGCAGCCAGCCAAACGCGTCGGCCAGCGCGCCCTCGTCCACACTCTGCGTCAGGGTCACCCCCACGCAAAGCGCCGCACGCCCTGCCGTCGCGTGCGCGACGCCCCTCCGCACCTCGTCGACCGACATCACGTGCTGCAGATCCTGCTTCATCGCGAGGCTGCGTGTGTGTCCGGACGCGATATGTGAGTGCGGTTGGTGATAAATTTATAGATGGACGGCGCACGCACACAAGCACCGGGCGTTCCCTCGACGCGTGGTCCGCGTCCGCATACACCACAAGCGCGTCCATCACCGCGCGAAACCCGGCCACACTCTCCGCGAGCCGTGCGCGTTCGCCGCTGTCCACGAGCCTGGGGACCATCAGCTCCAGATCCAGCGGCAAACACAGGTATGATGGTTAGCACACACCACACGATTCCGCGCGCGCCGCATACTGCGCCAGCGTGCCAACGACGAACCCGCGCGCGCACCCGCCGACGTCCCAGCACGTCAAGCGCAGCCCCGCCGCCGCCCCGCTCATCGTGACCGTCTCGACGTTGATCCCGATCGTCGGTATCGTCGTCACGATCTCGCCTGCAGTGTGTAAGTTCATCGTAAGTAAACGGCAGGTTGCAGGTGGCAGATATAGGGGGTGCGCAGAAGCAGACAAGACGGACCGAGTTTCAAACGATAGAGCAGCGTTGTCTTGCCGGTGCCGTCGAGCCCGAGAAAGACGGCCCGTGAACCCCGCAGGCGGGTAGAAACGCTCGATTATGCGGCGGATTGTGTCACTCATGCTAAGTTCTTGGAGTGAGGGAAGACACAAAGTCAAGTTTATAAATGCGAGAGGCCTGACGCCGTGTCGTCCCTACGTGGTCCACGTCGACGGTGCACACCTGTCAGGCATCATGTCTGTACTGTCTCGGGAGAAACCGCAGATCGTGCTCCTGTCTGCCCGATCATCTCGATAGAAATGATTGCACATTGAGTACAATGTACATATATAATAAAAGGCTGGGATTCGTGAGGGGACGGTGGACTGCAAGGTTCAAGATCTTATCTAGACAGGACCCGATTTGGGAATGTTGGAGATGGTGTTACAACACGTTGTCTGCAACGTTCAATCCGTTGGGCCCGATTCCCACCCCTTTCCTCCCTGGCCCGCCACGGCCTCGCGCGTGTGCCACTGACGCTGCACAACGCTCGTTTCTTGCATTTATATCCCTATTCTCCGCCCTCCTTGGCCGACACACAGTCTAATCTTTCATTCGACATGCCCGCCCCCCGCCCATCACTGAGTGCAGAGGCGGCACGCGCAGCCGCACAGCAGGCCGAGTTCAATGAGAAGAAGTGGGTATGGGTCCCCGACGACAAGGACGGCTACCTTGCTGGTTGGGGTGAACAAGGAGGAGGGCGAGTCTGGCGAAATCATCATGGCTGCGGGGGGCGACGTACGTCGGGTTGTCTTCCGTAACCAGATATTCTGACGAAGATTTTTCAGTTTCGAAGAGTTCCGCTGTACGCACTGTCGAAAATGAATCCGCCAAAGTTCGATCGCGTCGAGGATATTGCGGACCTTACTTTCCTCAACGAAGCCAGCGTCGTCCACAATCTTCGTCTGCGATTTGGTTCGGGCGCCATATATGTTAGCTCCCGACCTTTCATCCTTCTGCCTAACGTGCTTACGCTTCCTAGACATACTCTGGCCTATTCTTAGTCGCCATTAATCCATACCAGAGCCTGCCGCTATATTCCGATGCTATCATCCAGCAATACCGCAATAAGCGAAGGGATGAGAATCCCCCTCATATATTTGCAGTCGCAGAACGGGCATGGGTTAACATGGGCGAAGAAAGGGAAATCAGAGCATACTAATAACGTCTGTCCAACATATTTTTTTCACCGGCTTTATCTTGCTAAAGCTGATTCCAGAGGCGAATCTGGCGCCGGAAAGACTGAAAGCACCAAGAAGGTCATTCAGTACCTCGCAGCTATCGCCACAGATGTCCATCCATCCCATTCTCGCTCCCCTACCCTTGGAACTTCGACCACTATGCCCAGCGCCGGTCTTCCGCGCAGTGATTCGTTTAGAAAGGGCCACGCTGCTTCCCCGTCTATCTCCGGTGGCAGTGGGAGTCACCTGACTGCCAGGGGTCGCTTGGGCCTTTTGGAGCGGCAGATATTACAGGCAAATCCGATATTGGAAGCGTTTGGGAACGCCCAAACGCAGCGCAACAACAATTCCAGTCGATTCGGGAAGTTTGTCCGGATCACGTTTGCGCCCGATGGCAGCATTGCCGGCGCCAACATAGACTGGTATCTACTCGAAAAGAGTCGGGTGGTAGTCAGGAGCGAGGCGGAGCGGAGCTTCCATGTTTTCTATCAGTTGATGGCGGGCGGTGGGCCTTTGAAGGGTGAGCATATTCTTTCTTCGCAGCCGCAGTTTTTTAATTGGCACCAGATAATCTCCTGCTGAGTGGAGGAGTAGAAGACTATGAATACCTCAACAAGAGTAGACGCGAGGTAGATGGTGTAGATGATAGAGAGGAGTGGTCTACCTTGAAGGTGAATTTTTTGCACTCCATTCGACCCCAGACTCACATTTAACTCTAGGGCGCACTTGATACCGTCGGCTTCACTCCTACGGAACAGTTTGATCTCTTCCGTATCGTTGCTGCTATCCTGCAGATCGGCAACATCGCCATCACATCAACAAGAGCCGACGATGCGGTTATGCCTGACCCGTCCCAGGCCGAGCGCGTCTGTCATCTCCTGGGAATCCCAGTCGCGGAATTCACGCGAGGCGTCTTACGTCCGCGTGTACTTGCGGGTCGAGAATGGGTTTCCCAGGCGCGTACAAGACAACAGGCCCTCGATGAGCTTTCCGCCTTGTGCAAGACGCTTTACGAGAAATCGTTCGGGGCTCTCGTCGATAGAATCAACCGCGCGCTCGACCGGCCCTCCTCAAAATCGACCTTCATCGGTGTCTTGGATATCGCAGGGTTCGAAATCTTCGAGATAAACGCATATGAGCAACTGCTCATCAATTACACCAACGAGAAACTTCAGCAGTTCTTCAATCACCACATGTTTGTACTGGAACAGGAGGAATACGCGCGTGAGGGCATCAAGTGGGACTACGTAAACTTTGGGCTGGATCTTCAACCCACGATCGATCTCATCGAAGCTAGTGGGAGCGTCATCGGTATTTTGAGCACCCTCGATGAAGAGTGCATCATGCCTCGAGCGACGGATTTGACCTTCACGAACAAGCTTCATGGTATGTGGGTTGGTGGTCAAGAAGAGGACGATCAACGGCATCCTGGGCGTGACAAATACGAGCCGTCGAGGTTCGAACAGGGTTTCATCATTCAGCACTACGCGGCGAAGGTGGAATACCGCACTGATGGATGGCTAGAGAAAAACAAAGATCCTCTGAACGACAATCTCACTCGCGTATTGGCAGCGTCCTCCGACCGCTACGTCGCCTCCCTTTTTGCCGAGTACTCCGACGCCCCTGTTGCGTCTGCGGGACCCGGAGGGGCGGGCAATATTTTCACTGCTGGGAAGAAACGCGCCATAAAGAAGGGCGCGTTCCGGACGGTCGCTCAACGGCACAAGGAGCAGCTTTCCAGTCTGATGTCCCAGCTTCAGGCCACCCAGCCCCACTTTGTCCGGTGCATCGTTCCTAATTCCAACAAGAAACCCGGACGCGTCGACGTCCCGCTCGTTTTGGATCAACTCCGGTGCAATGGTGTGCTGGAGGGCATACGTATCGCCCGTCTCGGATATCCTAATCGTTTGCCTTTTGTGGAGTTCCGCCAACGGTACGAGGTCCTGACGCCGGGGATCATCCCGCGCGGCTACATGGACGGCAGGGAGGCGTGTCGCCGCATGGTTAAAGCGCTTGAACTGGACGACGCCATTTTCAAGATCGGGACGTCAAAGATTTTCTTCAAGGCTGGAGTGCTGGCCGAGCTGGAGGAGCGACGTGATATGTTACTCTTTGAGGTTTTCTCACGTTTGCAGGCTGTTGCGAGAATGTGGACAGCTAGGAGGCAAATGAAGAAAGTCTTGAATCGAGCGGTGGCAATCCGGACTATCCAGCGCAACGCCAGAGTGTATGGCGAGTTGAGGGAGTGGCCTTGGTGGCAGCTGTACACGAAGGTGCGCGGGTGAAGCATTTTCGTCTCGTTCGTTTCTCACTGTGACGCATAGGTCCGACCGTTGTTGGCTGCTACCCGCAATGACGACGAGCTCCGGAAGAAGGAAGCCGAGCTAATGCTTATCAAGGAGCGTGCGGAGCGTGACAAGCAGGAACGGGAAGCACTGGAGAACCTGAAGATGTCGTTGGAGGCAGAGAAGAGGAAGGTCGAGGAGGAGCTGGAGGCTGAGCGTGGTCTGGCTTTGGATAAGGATGCGCTCCTTGAACGAAGTAAGATGCACGAGAGCGAGCTTGAAGACGAGGTCGCAGCCCTGCAAGCCGATTTGGATCTTCTGGATTCACAGCTCGACCGAGTCTTGAAGATCCAGAAGGAAAGCGAAGAGAAACTCGAAAATCTCCGCCAGATGTTCGATCAAGCTGCCGAGCATCTTGTCCGTCTTGAAGCAGAGCAGAAAGAGTGGGTTAATAGGGAAGCAGACCTGAACAGTCAGCTGGCGGAGGCTCAGGACGAGAGCGAAAGTCTGAGGAGCAATCTCGACGAACTTCAGAAAGTCAGCGAGGAGCTCAAGAATCTCGCCTTGCAGCGAGAAGAGGACTTAGCCAGGGCGAAAGAGCGGAGCGATATCACTGTGAAAGAGCTCGAGGGCAAACTTGACGTGGAACTGCGAAAGACGTAAATTTTCTCCATACATCATCGATTAGCGGCTAATATTGCATAGCGAGCTTATCAAGAGCCAGACGGAGGGTCTGGAAGAGGACGCTCGGCAGGCCCACCAACAACTTACGGAAATGGCCCGCACCGCAACAGAATACTCGAATATGTTCCAGAAGAAGGAAGAGCGAATCGCTGCTCTCACCGAACAAGTGGCCTCCATGAAGAAACTTCACGGGGAATCACTCACGGAGATTCTTGCGCTTCAGAGCGACATCAATACGCTCGATGCTCAATTGGAAGCCGAGAGGGAGACCGGGAGAATGAGACCGAGATACGGACGAAGCTTCAGGCTGAGTTGGATGAGTTACGGGCTCTGATGGAGGCGAAGACAAGCGAGGCTACTCGCCGCGACGAAGTGGAAAAGAGCAAGGAGCAGGAGCTTTCAGACTTGCGGCAACAAACCACAAGATTACAGCAAGACCTCACTGAGAGTCGTCGTCAGCTATTGGACAGTCAAAAGCAACTCAAAGTGGACTTGGATACTTTGGTGCGCGAGCACGCGTCGCTACAGGAGAGCCATGCGTCACTCTCGGAGCGTGAGCGCTCCGCCCAGTCGGACCTGTCCAATGCCCGAGCCGTAGTATCAGAATTGGAGAAAGTCAAGCGCTCGATGGAATCTGAACTACTATCATTGCGGACACGTCAAAACAACTCGGAAGGACAGCTGGCCGATACCAGAAAAGCGAAAGAGGTAGATACTTTCACATCACGTCCGCCGAGATGCGGTTCTCTAAGTCACTTTCCAGGCTCTCGAGCGGCAGTTGGCCGCTGCTCATGGAAAGTATCATGACATCGAGGACCTCATGCTCCAGCTAGAAAGAGACAAGGGTACTCACGACCGGCAACTTGAGGCCGCGCGAAAACAACTCGAGGGCGAATCGTCCAAGCGTGCACAACTGGAACAAGGGGTGTCAAGTCATAAGGCGGAGCTCAGCAAGTACAAGGATCGCAATACCAAGCTAGATCGTGAGCTGAATAAAGCGCTTTCGGAGTTGAAAGCTCGAGAATGGGAAGTCAAGCAGCTGGAGTCCAGACAGGACAAAACTATCGTAGAGCACGTTCACGTTCTCGAAGAGGCCAAACGAGTGACGGACCGGCAACTCGCGGAGGCTCAGGCTGAGTTGCAGAAGAATACTGCTTATATCCGTTCGCTGGAGAAAGCCAAGACTCGTCTCGCTGGTGAAGCCGAGGATATGGCCAGAGAGATGGAGCGAGAGCGTGTCGAGCTGCGGACAAGGGAGAAGGCGGCGAAGGCGCAGGAACAGAGAGCGGCAAGAGCTCTAGCAGATGTGGAGAGGGATCTTGAGGGGAAATATCGGGAGTCCACGGATATGGAGGTCTTGCGACAACGTCTGACGGAAGAATTGGAAGACGAGCGAGAACAGCACCAGAAAGATCTTGCAGAACGAGATTTCGCAGCGGACCAGACTCGTAAAAAGTACCAAGGTACGGATGGTTGGCCAAGCTCTAAGGTGACACATCGTTGACGCGATCTCATTTTTTCTAAAGCGGAATTGGGACAGTTAAGTGAAGGTCAGACTGAAATATCATTGCCGCCATTCAGCTACTGAATACATCGCCTTTCACTAGAATTGCAATCTCAACGTGACAATATGAGTCGGTTGCGCGAAGATAACCGAAAGATTCGTTCTGACTACGATGAGCTTCAACTTCGCTACGACGACGAGGTTTACAACAGCGGCGGGTGGAAGAAAGAGAAAGAGCGCATGGAGACAAAGATCGGGGACATCACCAGGGCCTACGAATCATCCACTGCTGCTCAGGCCGAACAACAGTCTCAAATTGTCACGCTCCATTCTCAGGTCCGAGAACTACGCGGCGTTCTGGACGATGCTGAAGCCGATCGGGTTTTACTCCAAAAGGCTCGGCGCGCATTGCAAGCCGAGTTGGAGACCATCAAACTCGACCATGTCGACACCAACAAGATGTCATCCGACCGAGAGTTCCAACAGCTTCAGTTGAAGAAGCTTGACCTCGAACGATCCTTGGAAGAACAAGAGGATCGCGTCTCCAACGCCTTTGATCGCATGAAGAAAGCCGAAACATATGCCAACGAGTGTCAAATCGAACTTGGTAAGGTTCGGGTCGATAATTCTGAATTAGACCGGTTAAATGTGAGTGACTTTACTTGCGTTATCAGCTAGATTCTGAGCTTCAAACTTCAGGCCAATCTGGAGAAACAAGTCAAGGAGCTCAATGTGCGGATTGTGGACCTCGAGACAAAGTCGTATGTGAATTCTCCGCGGCCAACTACCTCGCGCAGAATGGAGAGTCGCATAGAAGAGTTGACCAACCAACTCAATCAGACGAACAAAGACAGAAGGTGAGGGTGTACGTAACATATCTCCGACAAACCGGTTTCCTAATTTCACTGAACCAGTGATACTTCGCGTCTGCAACGTTCTGCAGACAAGATCGCTCGCGATGCCAAGTACCAGTTGGCCGAAAGCGACCGCCAGCGTGCGAAACTCGAGGAAGAGAGGAGAGCTTACGAGGCCCAGATACTGACATTGAGACAAGCTATGGACGCTATGGTATGTGAATTTCAGCCGTGTTGTACCATTGCGCTGATCCTCATGCAGCAACTGAGGAAAGCGATCTTCAATCTGCTAAACGTCGAGCAGAGCGTGAAGCAGCAGATTACAAACAGAAGGCGCTGAAGTAAGGCGACTTTAATTTCACCAAATTCTAGCTGATTCGTCACAGCCTCGAACGAGAACTTGAGAGACTCCGGAATAGGCTTGATCGCCCAGCGTCGACACTTATGGACCGATCCCCCGCCGCTTCTCCACGAAAGTAACATTTTTTCATGCCATTAAATTATTCATCATCTGTATTGTAAACATTGCATTTCATATAACATCGCCCTCTGGGCAGACTTGGTTCCTCCATAAGGATGAAACATGATCCGGCTGTTCAGGGACACGTGTACCATTAGTCACACTCACAGTACTCGTAATCGTCTTCACGTTGTTTTAATCATGCATGCTGACGAAGAGTTGATCATACATGAGGGTGAGTGGCCGGCAAGCGGCAGGGCACAAACAGAATATAGGGTAGAATTAGTGAGGGAACATATACTCATAAGAGCAGCAATTTTTTGCGAGTTGAAGCCCCATTGCTTTAGGGTCATTGCAAGGTCAGCAAGGCCAACTTTGTGCATGCAGATTAGTTCCCTCTGTTCTCAGTACAAGGAAAACAATTTATTGGGGTATTAAATATTTTACCAGAGACACTGGTTGAGCATTTCAATTTTTTCGCCTTCTTTTTCAGTGAAAAATGTTGTTTATTTTTCAGACATTTTTCACTGAAAAAGAAGGTGAAAATTTTAAAACATTTTCAGCACTTTCTCGATTCAAGGTGAAAAATTCGAAATAAAATAAGAAAGTGATGAAAATGTTTTGAAATTTTCACCTGCTTTTTTCAGTGAAAAATGTGTGAAAAATAAACGACATTTTTCACTGAAAAAGAAGGTGAAAAATTTGAAATGTTCAACCAGTGAGAGTCTTGAAATTTCCGGGGTACCCATGAAGAGTTGCAAACATTCTGAACACTGTTGCTTTTTGCTTGGGTGTTTTACTTCTGATATGCACAAGTTTGCTCCAGGGATTTCAAAACTGTTAAGAATAATGACAAAGCTTCCTATCTCTGTTCAGTTTGCTGTCAGTGCATTTTCTTTGGGAGCATCCAGAAAAAAATTGATGTTGAAAACTACCTCTGCGACAATAGAGTATGAAATGGTATGAAGCATGGCTCGATACCAATGGCAGTGGGGTAAATTCAAAAAATAAAGATGTTAAATCACAATAAACATTGCGGCTCGATACTGATGGCGGTGGCCAGTATTGGATACCAGCAGAGTTTGAATTACATGTGACATCAGTCCGATGCTTCTGTCACATGCCTGCTCCAGTTCTCCAAACATGTTTGCGGTCATTCTGTTGTGTTTCAACCTGAGGATCAAGCATGGTATACTCAGAATGTTCCAAAATGCAAACTACATTACATTGGGATCCAAATCAGCTGAAGAGACACCCAATATTGAGCCGAACATAATCAAACTATTTCTATGCTCAGAACATATTGGGTTGTACATGGCCAATCTGTCTGGATGTTGAAAGGATGTCAAAGGACTTGATGCTGACAAGAAGTTGGGCCTATGTCTCAAAAAGATTATATGATGTCCTTTCGACATTGCAATCTGTAATTGTTTGATCATTTTTTGAGGCATACGTCTGGGAGATATTCCCTGCTAAGGTTGGCTGGTCATCACCTGGGATGTTTCCACATCATTTTTTAAAAATGTGGCCCAGGCTTGAGAATGATGTCAGCCTGAGGTCAGCACTAGTATCATCAGGACATATTTTCGAGGCTGGCTGAACATACACACAGTGTCCACCGCACACTTGGCTAGATCCTACTTCACTATAATACTTATGGCTAGCCCACATCCTATATAATATTGTCGAAATCTGATTATATTCTTGGATACTGCTGATCATGATGATACATGGACACTGAGGGTGACAATAGACAGGAAGAACTACAGTATGTAACAATGCCATGCACCCTGTGTTCGTCGCACATCCTGCTATTGCAGCACACCACGCACAACTGACCAATGAAGACCGATCATACTCAGCACACCAGGATGAAGCAAGCACGTGGCATGGTGTAACCAACTGATCATAGGATATTCTATACTCAAGAAAGATTCAGTTTGGAGCATACAGCACAGCATGGGTACCACATACCTGCTGGTTTTCCAACAGGAGGACCACACTATGCTGATGAAGTGGCAAATCAGACAAGACCAGTATATAAGAAGAACATGGACATACCTGAGCCAGAACTGTAGCAGTAATGTGAGCACTGTGGAACCAGATGTCAGGATGACCGTGAGGTGACATGTTTTGTCGTGACTTATGTTTTCATGAAGGATTCAATGGCATGAGAGCATGAACATCGCCCTGGTCCAGTGAGTCTGGGAGAAGATCATATCACATCACAACAGCGGTGTCTGTGGCAATGGCGACCTGTGTCATTGTTGAGACTAAACAAAATGAAAGGGATGGTCAGATGGGTGAGGGTGGAAGGAAGAACAGAGGGTGATGTACACGGACTGAGGAGCACGTCAACAACCTTGGTCTGGAATGTGCCAACACCAGTGTTTCCCAGGTTGATTGAGGTCAGTGAGCCATTGAGCAGGGTCGCATTGGCAGCCATGTTCACAGCTGGTGTCAGCCTATTTAGCATGTCATGGCTTCAGCACAGGGCACGACACAGCAGAGGAGAGAAAGATGCACCAGGTTATATGTGCCCTGGGCAATCACCATGCTGCTGCAGGAGAGGACTGTGGGTGCCTGCACCATCTCAGTCACATTGCTCACAAAAGAAAAAAGGAAATGGAATTCATGCGCTGTGGCGATAACATCCTGCACAGCCTTCTTCATGTCAACAGCTGACTGGTCTGTGACCATGCCTGGCCAACAGATGTTGTTGAGTTACCACCAAGGTCCGCTGCATCATCGTGCCCCACGAGGTTGTCAGTCAAGATGTTGATCGCCATGCCCATTGCAGTCTGCATTGTTGTCCATTCAGTGTCTGGCTGTCATCGCTGCTGCAGCCACCACCATGGACGTGACCAAAAAGGCTGTCTTGTCTATGCCTCTTGTTAGCTCACTGGAAGACGGAATACAGGCATACCTTGTGACAGAAATGTACCTCTCCCAGAAGGCTGAGGCTAGAGCATTGTGCATGGGTCTTCCGAACAAAAGCAAAAGCATCAGCAGTGGCACTGTCTGGTACAATGAGGGACACACTGGCTTTGAGTTTTATGGGACCTGCAAGGCACAATAAAAAGGATCTGAAAAAGCAACAAGTCCAATGTTGTATTATGTTTACCAAGGCCAGTGAGGGTTAAACATTAAACATTAGGAATTCAGTCCCAGCCAGCAGAACATGCTCTGATAATAGTGAACTGCAAGTGGACATTCGAGTTGGACATGGGTGTGATAACTGAACAAGGTCTGAATGAGATCAAGGCCTGAGCTATGACATATGGTCTGGACCTTGAAAAGATGTTTTGATCAATATCACCAAAATCTCTGGCCAGAAAAGCTTGAATTGACCTTATTTAATTCTCTGAACAGTGTTTCAGCCAAACATCATACTGCCCTCACTTTCAGAAATTTCATTTTGATTCCAACGGTTTGGTGGTGTAGTTCATGTGTGGCTCTCTTGAATTAGATAGTTTATAAGATTGGAACTGATATGTAGTATAGAAATTTATGGGTCGAGTAGAGTATGCCTATGGAAACAAGCATGCAAATTGGGGATTTGATCAGTGGAGAAAGTACAAGTTTCTTGCTTAAACAATGTGGCGAGGTATTTGAGAGGTTGTTATTAGTCTAATGTGCAGAAAAAGTGATTTTTCACATGTCAAGCCTTTTGAAAATGGCACAAATGAGGCAGGATTAGGTCCAACAATATTACCAGCAGGCAAGAAATTTTGAGATTATAAGGGGTCAGAGAGCTGGAAATTGGGTCAGAATAGCATCCAATAGATCATAGAACAAGATTCCTATACAAAGATTGGGCCATAAACCAGAGCCCCAGTGAACAGAGGACATGGAAAGTAGAAGATAGTTGCCATTGATCTGGAGTCAAACTCCACCAGCCCCCAGCAGAGTGGTATCAAAGAATGTGTGATATTTAAATCATTGCTCAGACATTTTCCAACCAATACTACTTCTGAGTAGAAAATTTTGAAATAAATTTTTGTAGAGTATTCAATTTCCTTAGGGAAATTGGCATCTTATGGAATGAAAGAGCTCACATCTTGCTGGTGTCCAGATGTCTTGCTGAGGTAAGCTGAATGCATCAGCTATCGTTTCTTTATTTTTTGAATTTATCCCACTGCCATTGGTATTGAAGTTAAGCAACAATGACAAATGCATAGCCAAGTGCACGAGACAGCAACCCAGTGCCATCCAATTTATAAGCACTTCAGATTGGATGACATAAGATGGTATGATTATATAAACCAATGGTGACATTTTCAGTACCCTGAGCACAATCAGAACTGAAGTTCTGTTTGTGAATCTGATCAAGAGGTGGGCAGCAGGAGATCCCAGTAAATCAACCTCTTTTCAAACTCTGTTGGATGTTAATCTGGTCATGTTTTGGACTTCAAAAGTGCCTGGCTCGACTTCCGTCTTACAGTCGTAAATCTTACCAAGATGTAAAACTGAAGAGACAACCTCCCCCATTTTCATACCTTACAAATTGATCTGTGCTGTTGGATATATTTTTTCCTGTGCCAGAAGTGGAGATATGCAGTTATTGGCTCGGACCAGAGCTGTGCTGTTTGGTTGTCGCAAATAATGTGTCTCAACACACTGTTATATCCATGCTTTCTCGGTCCTTGATCTTCCGGTCATTGTCCGGTACCGGAGCCCGGAACCGGACGGAACATCCTCGGATCCATTGCGGATCATCGGGTTTTTACACAATGAAGGATTACTGAGCGTTTCCCGTTTATCCGTCTTTATAATCCATGTTCTTATTGTCAATTTCTCCGACATCACTTCTCCATCCGTTTTCACTGGGGGCAGACAGCGTGGGTGTGGGTACGTGGCAGAGCACGGACACTTGCCACGGCCGCAGTCTGGCCACAGCCTGACAGACGTCGTTCACGGCAGTCGTCGGCCCGGAGTCCTTTCCCAATCACTGCCGCGGCAACTTGCCTGTGTTCAATTTAACTTCTTTCATCGCTTTGTTCCCACCTGCGTGGAATTCATCAACTCTAGTTCGTCCCATTGGCAGATGTGTGATTAGACTACAGATAAAAGGCGATGAAGACGCTGTTGTGCTCCCTCTTGGCTCCCCCCCCCCACCGGCATGGGTGCCAAAGTTATCTGCACTTGTCCTCAGTGCATAACAAAATGGGTTATCGTGGATGGCCAGCGAATCCCGGGACACAAAGTCAGTCAGAACCTTCGTCGACGACATGAAATCTCTGCCATTGTGCACCGATCTGCAGAGTTCCCTACACCAACCCCTGCAAATGTCAAGCCATTTTCAACCGAGGATGATGATGAGGGTTATGACCTTGGTAAATCGGGAAAATCCCAGAGTATGTTGATTATCTCCCCCTCTAACCAACACATTAATGCAACCCTAGATATCACCATCGACAATACTCTGCTCGTTCAATTATGTTCTGCCTTGGTGGTCTGGCTAAATCTGAAGGCTGGTCTGAGCCGAGAGACTGCAAACACCATTCTACGGGCCCTCCAACTCCTCTTGTCCACTGCATTGTTTCTTGTGCAGGTTCAGCTTACCGCCCATGGGGTGCCTATCCAACTCCCAGAACTGCGAATTCCTTGGGATATTCGTACAGCCTACCGGAACTTTACTAGGGAGCCTGAAATTCTTCGGACCGCTTGTTGCCCAAAGTGCTACACACTTTACCCCTCTCTGGCATCCATGCCTGAGCGTTGCACAGCAAAAATCTCGAAGAAATCACGGATTAGCTGCAAGGCCGAACTCTGGTGTACGCAGCACTTTGGCAAGGAGTATAAACATGTTCCAAAAAGTACCTTCAATACCCAGAAATTTGAACCATGGCTGGAATGGTTCCTCTCGCGGAAGTCCATTGATGATTATCTGGCCAAAGCCTTTCAGCGACCGGCCCCAGCACACGGAGAGGAGATGTCTGATCTTCAGGACAGTCCTCGATACCAAAATCTCAAGAACCAGGGCAAGGACAAATATAACCTGGTTTTTGGCCTTTACATCAATTGGTTTAACCCTCGAGGGAACAGGATGGCAGGTACATCTTGGTGTGCTCAGCTCTGACTCACCACTGATTCCATGAACAGGAAAGCAAGTTTCATGTGGCACAATTGTGCTCTACTGTCTGAACCTTCCGGTGGAGGTCCGCTACCGGCCGGAAAATGTGTTCATTGTGGGATTGACTCCATCCCCGAACAAACCCACTGCCCAGTCACTCTTGCATCTCCTTGACCCTCTGATGAAGACAATCCTTCTGTATGACTTCCCGGGGCAGAAAATACCCACATATTCGCATCCAGAAGGGGTGGATGTTGCTGCTCGGATTGTCCCTCTTGTGGCAGATCTTCCAGCAGCCAGGGAGACCGGTGTATTCCTTGGCCATGCTGCAATCATGTTCTGCTCTTTCTGTCTCCTTACAAAGGATGACCGGCACAGAGCTGACTACTGGACGTGGCCAGGGCGAGTGGCTGCAGTCGCGATCAAGCAAGCCAAAAAATGGTTTAAACAGCCTACAAAGAAGCAAAGAATTATTGAACAGCGAAAAACTGGTGTTCAATGGTGCTCTCTCCACTTCCTGCCTTATCGGGATCCTGTGAATGACACAATACTTGGCTTTATGCATAACTGGCTTGAAGGTGTCCTTGAGCATCAGCTCCGTGTACTCTGGGGTATTGGACAGGATGCTCAGCGGACTAGAACTTTGGCGGAACTCGATGAAGATGATGATGACCTATGGACAGACAATGAGATGTCTGATGCAGGGGGGATGCTGAAGCCCAGGATGTTCTTGATGATGAAGAGAACTTTGATGCTGACGAGTGGGCTGAATGGAGGGAGAAATATTTCTGGGACACACGGGATGCCTCTGACGAGGATGAGGATGAGGATGAATCAACACCAAGAGGAAGTCCGGCACCGGATCGAGATGATCCCATGGATGGAACTGGGTCTGCAGCCACTCCAGTGCCAGGATCTGTTATATCGGAGGAAGACAGTGGCGATGATGACGGTGATGATGAGTTTGAGGATGTTGCAGTTCGAGGGACATGGAAATTTGGCAAGGAACAACTGGAGAAGATCCGCTGCTGTATTCGAGAAGTTTCACTTCCAACCTGGGTTTCTCGTCCACCAGGAAATCTTGGTGAAAAGAAACACGGAAAGCTGAAAGCCGAAGAACTCCTGACACTATTCTCTGTCATTTTTCCGTTGGTAATCCCAGAACTGACCTTGGATGATGATCCCACTCGCCAGCAGGTCATGTTGAAAAGTTTTTTCGATGTTGTTGGTGCAACAAATATCCTAGCATCCTTTAAGACCTCAGACTCTGCGGGGGATAAATTCCTTGACTATTATTATGACTATTTTTCCTCAATTCAACATCTCTTTCCCGACATTAATACAGTGCCAAACCACCACTATGCTTTCCACAACTCAGATGTCATGAAGAACTGGGGACCTCTTGCTAGTCAAAATGAATTCATGGGGGAGCGTATCAATGGATGGCTCCAAAAGATTAAGACAAATGACCATATTTGTGAGTCCTCCTGCTCAAATCCCAACATTGATGTTGAACTAACCACTTATAGATGACATGGACTACACCATGTTGCAGCAGATGTCCCGCTTAGGCTGTGTGCTCGCACGGCAGAATGATCAAGACAGCGGGGATGAAATGCGGGTGCTTGACAACATTCTCAGCCCTCCAAAAAAGAAAACTGAGAAAGTTAAAATTCTGGACGAGACCGAGTTGGCCAAATTTCTGGCAAAGAAAAACCGCGAAATACCCACACATACCTACAACCTTCTCCTTCAGTATTTCACTTCCATCGGGGAGCACAAGCTCAGCTTTTTCGGGACCCAAGATGCTGCCGGGAACACAACCCTTCCGGATGTGGCGCACCGCTCCATGATTCTCCCACCTAGGGCCAAGCAATGCCGGAAATTATATATCGACAAGAGATCTTACAGCACATTCACATCCCACCAGGGCAATAGCTTGATTCAATTTTACCAACCCGGGACCGAGCGCACTGCAGATGAGACCTTCACAGGTGTCATTGATACCATCCTCAAAATTCCCCTTGACAATATGCTTCGAACACTCATCCTTGTTCGCAAACACAAGCTTGTCACTGTGCCAACCCCCCACTCAGATCACCCAGAATTAATGACTTCAGTGGTCTATGCGGATCCCCAGCCTGGACAGATGGTTATTGAGCCGAGACATGTTATTACCCACCTCAGTGCTTGGAAGAGGGGACCAGATATTTATAATACCAACAAACCGGTTATGATTGTCTGCTGGGCACTCAATCGTGGCCGGAGATAGATAGCTCAGAGCTCTTGCATTTTTTGTATCTTGTATTATATTATCTTACCATTGAACGTCGAGCACCCATTCTTGTTAGTTGAACTACCGTCAGATGACCAACCCAGATCTCAGAAGGAATGGTGGGTGTATGAACCCGCTCGGGGACAGATTTTCTCGCTCTGGAGTGGTTTAACACCTTCATCTCTTTAGTTTGTATAATTTCAAATTTCTTAGCCAGACATGCCCCACTCAGAAACAGCAGATCAAGGTTGCGGTCAGGTGAGATGACCGTAGATCAACCGATGATGTGCTAACGGCACAGCTGCGAGCGGAGCTAAAAACAAAACTATTGGGGGCGTGGGATCGGGGGCGACAGCCGCTCGGAGGGCCGTAGTAGTGATGTGTAATAGTGCAAGGTTTCCTAGGACCCCTGATATTTCCTTTTGAGGCTAGGTCCCCGAGATCCAGGATCCGCCAATTTTTGTCTGGACACATTTTCGTTGCCTTTGGCTGGTTTTTGTCCAGACGGGAGCTAATGTCTGCTGACATAATCGTCCCAAAAAGGTAATTCTGGGCTCCCACGGACCTAAAAATGGCCAAATTTAGTCCTCGTGCCCGTTTTCGTGCTGTTCCGAGAAATTTGTATCGTTCGCGCTCCGTTTCCCGCCAAAAAAGTCGCATCCCACGACTTTTTGCCCCCAAATTCTTCGTCAACTCTCGGGTTTTTGTCTGGACAGGACCTCGCATTTCGACCCCTGAGCGTTGATTTTGTTGAAGTGGGGTTTGGTAGTGTTTGGTTCAGATGGGTCCGCCTTCCTTATTTGTACTCTGTCACATATTTAGTCATGGTGTGACAATGTGACAGGGCTTTTCGCCTTCCATCTGGTGCTATATCTGCCTTTTCGGCTTCCATCTGGTGATTCATTGCAACGGGTTACGGGCCCTGTCTCAGAGTCTTCTATACCTCATATCATCGTCCTCTGCCTCTTTTCTGTCAAAAATCTGTCTGTCTTTGGGTGGATTCATCCTTTACCTTCTGGATAACCTCCTCTTGCGCTTTTCTGTCACGTCACACGTCACACGTCACAGATCACAGATCACGTGTCCCCTCCCTACATCACCTCTGCTCTTACGTCTGTACTCACTGTCACTCTTGACTCATCCAACTGGGTGAAGTTTGGGAAGAATGTGAAAGTCTTCTTGCTGGGACTAGATGCTCTTTGGGTCCAGGATGGCACTGGGCCTGGCACAGATGCAGACAACATCGTCCTTGATCGCATGCTTGTTTCCGTACCTGTATGGAAAGGTCAGCGATGACTTTCAGCATCTAGTCGAAGACCAGGTCTCTGCTACTGAGGCTTGGAAAGCACTCAAGGGTCACTTGGAGAAGTCGAACATGACCAACCGTGTTGTTGCTCGTGCGGAGCTCAACGCCGTTCGGCATGATCCTTCTAAGGACATCACCGTCTATATCCGCGCTATGGCTGCTGCCGTATCGAGGCTCACTGCGATGGGTGTCATTGTCGATGCAACTACCCATAAGGATCTCCTCCTTATCAACCTCGACTCATCCTTCAGTGCAGTTCGCACTGTCCTCCTCGCACGTCCAACTGAGCCTGCGCTGGAAGAAATCACCAGCCTACTCTCCGCCTCTGCTGCTGATCCTGGGATCAAGCAGGAGGATGACGGGATTTCGTCCATCGCCCTTGTCGCCCGTGGTTCTGCCCCCCGCCGTGTTGCTGCCGCTACCTCCTCTTCCCCCTTGACTGGCACCATCTCTGATGGCTTCCCTCTCGACTCACAGGGACATCGCTGGTGCGATCCTACCAATTTGGACTGTCATCGGTGCGGTCGTGCAGGCCATATTGCTTACAAATGCATGCATTCGATGCCTGCGTTTGTCAAGGATTGGATCAATTCCAATCTGCACACTCCTCAGTCGCATGCTGCGGCTTTCGCTTCTGCCATTGACGCTGGTCTCGACGTGGATTCATTCTTGGGGTTGTGGGAGAAACACATGGGAGGTGGCTACGGCGATGTTTTCTGGCCTGGTCTTCCACCGATTCGCACCTAGTTGGGAGAGGTTTAGAATTGGGTGGGAGTTGTCGCATTCGGTGGAGTTGTGATGTTCTCTTTTTCTTCTGTGTTTGGCGTTCCGTCTGTCCCAGGTGGGAGTGTTGAAGTGGGGTTTGGTAGTGTTTGGTTCAGACAGGTCCGCCTTCCTTATTTGTACTCTGTCACATATTTAGTCATGGTGTGACAATGTGACAGGGCTTTTCGCCTTCC
>JARGXW010001412.1:0-22278 GCA_029204085.1 Mycena sp. CBHHK59/15 | reverse complement strand
GTTTTGGCGCACTCGGTTTCTTCTGGTGTCATAGGGATCGAGTCCGAGTCTTCTTTAGTAGCGTTCTTGTCTCCCAGCTCGGAGTCTTCGGTGGACAGGGCATCTTCATCGTCAACTGTGGATTGGACTTCCTGTTTCCGGCGCTTCGGTAGTCGACCGAGCCCCGTACGATACGCCGCTAGTGCTTCGTCCCATCTACGAGCCCGGAAATGATCATTCCCCTCATTCTTGTACTCTTCTGCTATACGGAGGCACTCCTGGAGCACTAGGATAAGACTGGACTGGGCTGGACAACAGCCGACATACAGCGATGTTGGTGCTAGACTCCCCTTCTTCCAGTTCCACGTTGTCGAAGTTGGCCATGCGCGGTCACGTGCACATGCTTGGACCAGAGTGGACAGCTTATCCCAAATTTGAGCGCCCTGTTTTCGCCAGCGCCTACCCGACGGTTAAATTTGCGGTTAAACCGAGGTAAACGGCAGTCTCGGAAGCGAGGTCCAAGATTCTCACCATTGCCTCATTCGGCGACCCCTGCCCGGGTTTTAACTGTATAAACTATAAATTTCCACGCTAATTCGCTTGCTATTGTATTCGAAACCCACACTCTCCTCTTCGGCGAACCCTTGCCAGGGTTTCAACTATAAATCACCTCGCCGACGTTGCCACCTTGCTGTATTCACTCACACGTCGATCTTCACTGCAAGAATGCAGTCCCAGGAAGAGAACATTCCCGCCTCTATCGACGACGCCAAATGTGTACTCGTCATTGGCGCTACATCTGGCATCGGTCGATCTCTCGCTCTAGCCATCTCTGAGCTCCCGAGTCGTCCCATGGTGATCGGCGCTGGAAGGAGACAGGATAGATTGAACGAGTTGAAAGAAAAGAGACTGGAGACAGTGCAGATGGACGTTGCCGCAGACCGGGAGACATTGAAGAAGACTGTCGAGTCAGTCATCTCGAAGTATCCCAAAGTATTTGGTTCGTCAGTTTCGCGGCGTAACTCTTTCTGACTGCATATCTGGAACCCAGTTGGACACGGTCATCCTCGCCGGAATCCAATACCGACTAAACTTCAAGGACGGAGTTGACCTAGACCGTAATGGCCCTTCATATACGTGACCAGCTATAGCTGAATGTTCTACGCCCAGAGGTCGTCAGAGAAATCAATGTCAACTATCTCGCTGTTGTGTCTCTGATCTCATTGTTTCTCCCGCACCTCCTCAAGCTTGGCGTGAATTGCACAATCTCCCTTCCAGCTGTCCTTTTACTGAAACTCCCTTATCCTCCAGGCTGACGGTCGTCCATGTTTCCTTATTCCTATCACCTCTGCATTAGCGCTTGTCCCCGGCCCCCCTGTTCCCAATTATTCGGCTTCAAAGGCGGCGTTGAGCAGTTTCAGCAACAGCCTTCGCACTCAGCTAAAGGGCACAAATGTAAATGTGGTGGAAATCATCCCGCCGTACGTGATACTTTCATATCACCATTATGCTATCACTGATTTTCTACTCCATGTAGCTTGGTCGAATCTGAACTCCACGACGGTGAGATCTCTACGTTGTACTCAAAAACTTCCACATGATCTAATAGTTCCACAGAACAAGGCACTTCGGAAATGTTGTCCAAGTTCTGGATGCCCCTGGATGAATATACTCAGAAAACCATGGATGGATTGAGAAAAGGACATGCTCACGTCGCTGTGGGAAGAGCTGAAGTCGCTTTCAAACGCTTCGCAGAGCTTAACCTCACACTATAGAAAAAATAGTCCTCGAATTCCATGCAAATGGACCTCACCTTTTTACTTTGACAAATTTCGGGCAGAAACTTGACTCGGATGGTACTTAACGGTGTAAATATCTTTCTGAATGTCACTGTTTGTAGTCCAGCCCAAAATTAGAATCCGCAAAGCATATCTCAGAATTTCCCGTCCGTTTTTTTTTTCGGTATATCTTTTGGCGGTAAATTGGAACGTAAGGTGCGGTCCAAGCATACGATAACTGTATCTTTGCGGTGTCGGACTCTAGCAGTGTTTAGGCACGGCTGCATGCAAAAAAGAGTCACAGTACTCAGCAAAACTCTTGATGTTCGTTTTTATTCTGTCTTGAGTCTCTGCTAGTGATACCTGTACATACATTTATACCAGCCACCTCCAGCTCGAAGATAACCTCCGGAGGCGCAATTACAGGACCCTGTTTACCTAATATACCCCTGAATCGTATAAGGGCTCGAGCTTGTTGTATCGAGTTCCCGGTGTCGTTTCCCAGTGTCGCTTTCTTGGTGCTGTGTCGCCATGCTGGCCCGAAGGGTGTAAATGGACAAACGACTCAAACGTAGCTATGTATTGCCTGCTCTATCATTTTCCCAAGCCTAAGGAGGTAGAATTTCGTTAGGCCAAGCCCAGTAGACTCTTACACACGCACCTCAAAGAAATGTCTTCGGTCTCCGACTCTGACTCCTCTGCAGCTCTTGAGTCCCAGTTTCTGCAGCTTCGTGCAGGAGTCCAGTACTAGGAACAGGCCCTCGCCTGATCCAAGCCATAAGCTTCCGTTAGTGGTGAGCGCACCGAAAGGGGCTTACTGGTCATCTTGGTTTCAGCCACCTCGAGCCACACAAGCTCAGGGCAACTGGCAATGAACGGCGCGACGGTGTCGTCGATGCCTGTGTTGTTGAGAATAAGTGTCTCGAGTCGAGATGGCGCTCCGTCGACAGATTGCAGCCCAGCCAGGTGGCGCGATCGCAGAGACGGGATCCCGGAGAGGTTCAGCCACTGCATAATTGTAAACCGACCAGTGTCGGTGTAAGGGAACGGACCAACCTTGCAGTTCCTGCCCACGTCTGCGACAAAGCACAGAATGGCGGCGGTGCTTGTGCCGAGCTTGATGTTTCCGACGAGACTAACATTGTCGAGGGCGCAGAACTGCAGCATCGGGGTCGCGGCGAGGAGGGTCTCGTCAGTCAGCGTCATGGACGAGTCGATGGAGGCAATGGACCGTTCGCTCGCGCCGAGGGCGCCGATGGACAGACTCTTTAGCGTGGTGAGGCGCGGCAGGATCGCGAGCAGATCATGGTTGGACACGCCGGTCGAGGTCATATGCAGCTTTTCCAGGCCGGGCATGTCGTACGGGCCGAGCAAGGGGTGCCGTACTCCAGTGAATGAGATGTCTAGCCGCTTGAGATTCGGACAGAGGGGTAGGATGGCGTTCAGCGACACTTCTGAAATGCGCAGGCGGGAGAGCTTGAGGGTGCGGAGGTTCGGGAGCTTCAGGTCCCGTTGTATCATTTTGGCGAATGTGGTATCTGTCTAGATGTACGCGCTGTCAACATTGGAGTTGTATTTGGAGGAAAACCTGTACCCAATTCGAGATCCCTGCGAGCTTGAGAACTTCTAAGCGTGGAACACGCCAGGAGAAGGGGCAGTAGCGATGCAGGTGTGACTGTCGTGTAGTTTAAATTCACTGTTTGGAGCTGGCGGCATTTTTCTGCAGTTGCGAGGAGGGTTTTGGGGCCCACACGCGTGCAGCCCCTACGATTCAGAGACTCAGACATATCGCAGAAGAAGCAAGAGTGGGTCCAGACCGTAACACCAGCACCTTGAGGGAAGGCAGCCCGGAAGGACAGACGCAAACGTGGTGTCTGATATTTTCTCGAAGCCGAATAGCTCAAGTTCCCGCAATTCTTTCATCCTCGGGGGGCGGTGATTGTCTGACTCTGCACGCCCGGTAGGCTGCTCGAGAGCACGAGGGACGGGCCACGGAAGAAGTAGGTGACGATGAATTCGTGTTTGAGATACGTGGGGCAGGCCCGAACGAGCTCGAGTAGTGTCCGAGGAAGGAGCGCCTCAGGCAGCATTTGGAGGTAGACAGGTTTCATGCCAAATGCTCCATTGTTTCCGCAGGCGGACGAAAGTTCTCTGCAAAGATGCGAGAGCAGAGGCTCGTGAGCGTTGGGACTGAGGTGAACTGGGGCGCGCGGGTGCTCAGAGCGGACGAAGAAGGGTCTCTGTTCAGCTGTGTGGAGAATCGTCTGCCGACGGCGCGCCAAACTCCCGTGGGGCTGGTGCATTCCCTATTCTCTGCCTTTTATTCCGTGAGACATTCGGACGGTTGTGAGTGCAATTTATTTCAGTGAGCAGAAAAGCCGAAAGAGCAATGTGACAGTCTGTGACGTTGATCTGAAGATTAGATTAGCGCACTCGGCCATGTCCTTCAAACGCAAGACGAGTCGTCCAGCCTCTGCGCCGCCTGCGGCTGTGTTTCTACGGGTGTGCCCTCTCTAGACGACATCCTGGCGGCGGAATTCCGCTCTCCTGCTCATTCGTGCTCACGGCGCCAGATTTGCATTCATCATACGGAGAACTGGTTCAGAAATACTTTGTTGCGCGGTCTCGCGTCGCGCCAGCATGTCTGTATCATCGGCAGTCTGGATTTTGTCAAGGAAGCGTGGTTGCCAGCTGTGCCTCCAGTCCCTCCCGGACGCGGACGAACCGCCGCATAGCGAGCACCAGAAAATAAAATCGCATGGCGCTACGAGCAGATGAAGCAATTTCAGACCACCGTCGCGTCCCAATCTTCGTCCGCGTACGTATGTGGTCTGCGCGCCATTTTACGGCCGATTTAATCCAGCGGTAGATCCGCAGAGCCGTGCCGGACGTTCGACCTGACCTGCCGCATTCCTGAATCTGTGTCACCGAGGCGCTGCAATCAGGTCAGTTGTCTGTCGTGGAAATCCGAGGCGAAATCTTGTGGACGGCCGGCGACTGTGCGGGCACTAGGAAGCTTGCGCTGATGCTGGAAGCGCAGGACACGACGCTGCGCATCTGTGTTCCCGCTCTAGCATCTCCGCACTGGGCGATCTTACGACGCAGGTGCGCTAAAGTGGATATATTGGTGGCGATGGAGGTGGGCTTACAAGTCTGCACCAGGATATATTGCGGTTTCTGCATGGGCTACGGCGCGATGTTGCGCCGCCATCCGTATGCATGTAGCTCTACAAGCTTGGCAGCAGAACTATTTTGATGGAGGGGGATGGCACCAGAAGCTGGGGTGGATTGGGATGGCGCAATCACGATGTCTGCATTCACAGGTAACTAAACAATCGACTTGCGTACATGGCTGATGGAGGCTGGATCGCAGCCAACCCCGGGCTCTCGGCGACGTTTCCATCACACCACGGGCTGGTCCGGCTCCACAGGCTGCCTGCCCTGCAGACACTGGTGCGCCGAGCGACCGATTCTCGACGCTGCGGGGGACGTGGGGAGCGGGAAAATAATCTTGGGTTCAAGTGCACACGGAAACGACTTATGTTGAGACCCTGCACTTGGATGTTGATGGGGTTGGAGAACGACGGACGACGGCAGCTCCATCGGTATCCGTTCCAGCAAGTCCGCGGAAGGCGACGACGGCTGCCGTGGTGTGGAGGTTGAAGGGGCGAGCTGAGGCTGAGAATGCAGCAAGTGTTACAAAGCAAGAAAGAAGGGGAAAAAAGTGGGATTCCAGTCTGATCGCCCTGATGTATATGATTTTTGATACCGTGTGAACAAATGGGTATACTGGTGACTGTACCAGGTCGGTACCAGCCTATACAGCGCCAACGCGCCTAGACTTGACTTTTTCGTGCTGGCTGTCGTCGCGATGGAGCGCATGTCGTGGATCTCGCTCGAGGAGACGTCTGAAGCGTCGGACGAAGGTGTGTTGTCTTGTTGAATCCCAGCCCTGCTCCTAACGGGTGTCTGTAGAGCCGTCCCAGGCGACGTTCATGTCGTCTGATGTCCTCAGCCTCAACTCCCCATGAACTCAGTCTCGAACAAAAACATCGCTCTCTATGGATTTGCCCGCCAGCCCCGACTCCAGGCACCCCTCCCTGACCCCTCCCACTTCCCCGACCCGTATCCATACCGCCAGCCGCACAGTCTTTCGTCGACACCTCCGGCCCTCTCTCCGTCCTCGTCTGCGTCCACCCGCTCGTCTGCGCACACCAGCAGCGGCAGTGCACTTGCGTCTGGTGACTATGGCCACGTCCATGTCGGCTGGTGACCCGACGAGGAGGTTGGTGTAGGCATCGGTATCACATCAGACTCGGTTGTCCAGCTCATGGCCAACGATCCTGTTGCCTCCTCGTCCAATCAGGGTCGCATGCCCGTCGAGCAGACTCGGTGGTCCGAGTCCTATTCCAATAGCATCCGATCTCGCTCCTCATCAATCGGCAACAGCAGCGGCGCGCTCGAGCACACGTCCCCGCGGCTGCAGCAGAAGAAGAGCTACGACATGGGCTGGCACAGTCGCTTGATGAGCGCGACGAGTTTGTGGCTAGTGAAGAGGAGACGGACGAGGAACAACTCCTGCTGGGTGACGACGACGATCAGGAGGATGAGGAGCGCACCTCTGCAGCCCTCATTGCAGAGGAGGGCCGCGGCATGATCGTCCAGGGCGAGGGCGTTCTCGTCTCAGACCTCAATGTCCACCCTGGTACGTTTGCTACATCGCTGTCGCTTTGTTTCGTACTTACATCCCATCGCATCAGGCACAACCCATCTTCTCCTCGGCTCCTCAGGCTCACCCAATGCCCTTCCTTCGTTTCTCACCTCTATCGTGCCCCAGATCTGTACGTCCCTCCTTGCTTTGGACATCTCCGCCAACTTCTTGAACGCGCTACCCCCACCCTCGCCCTGTGCGTCTGTCTCGAGGAACTTAATATAGCATCAAACCCTCTCCGCGTTCTTCCTGTCTTCCTCGCCGATCTCTTGCATCTTCGCGTCATCATCGCGGACTCGACTGGTATAAGCACGTTGCCCGATACCCTCGTTGATCTGGACAAACTTCACACGATCAGCATCCGGAGAAATAAAATGCATGCCTCCCCAGTTGGCTGGCTCTCCTTCCGGCCCTACAGACTCTGTACGTCGATGGCAACCCTTTCCAAGGGCCGTGGAAGGCCTTGGTCGAACCTCTGCTCGCCAAAGTCCCCTCCACGCCGATATATCCGCTGTCCACCCCCATGTTCCCATTACAATCCGCTTCATCAGGGGATACAGAGACGGACGACGACCTGTCGGAACCCCCTAGTGCAGGTCCCGGTGGTCGATTCAAGTCCCCTCCTGAAGAGGAAGATCATACGATCACACCTGATCGAGCCCGTTCTCCAGGTGAGGGACGCGGGCTGACGCGGACACGCACAACTCCCAACCGCGCGCACCATCCAACCTCACGTGTCGAGTCGCGCGCCGTCCCGACGGAGGAGGATGCAGGCTACTTTGGTGACCACGAAGTCCGCAGGATGAAGAGCGCGGGAGACCTTCGTGTCAATCGAGCGGGAGATGTCTCTGCCCGGCCTACGATGGCCCAGTATTCTACGTCGCGCTCCAGTACCAACCTTCTCAGCCAGAGCCCGGCACGACCCGGGATGTCGAGGCGGTTCGCAAGTGTCGGCCCGGCGACGGCGATGGATGGCCCAATGCGTGCGCCGGCCAGTGCGCGGCTTCCCCTCACCAACTCGTTGTGGGACAACATGGGGGAGAATGAATACAGGTTCTCTCAGGGTTCCAGCCGCGTGTCTTTTGCAGAGCAAAACACGTCCCCGCCTCGACTCGGACCAATGCCCGTCGATGCTGCAAGGATGATCCGTGCCCCGGCTGGCAAGGAAAAGAATAGTCGTTGGGGCTTCCTGAAAAAGATGTCGATGGGGAAGATGAAGGTAGATCCGCCTTCGCCACGGCCCCCTCCTCCACAGACGCGGCCGGGCATGCCTCAAGCGCCCGCACCGTCCCACCCTCATTTTCTCCTGATCGTTTCGTCAGGTCTCCACAAATTAATATACGCATCTCGACGACTGGCACTCTGGATGCGTTCAGTCCCCCCGTCATCAATACCCTGTCTCCCGCCCAAGAAGAGGAACGTTCACCGATCCACTCACCGACGCGTAATGTCACCTCACCTAATCTTCTTGCTCCCCCACCAACCACCACGCGGACTGTGAAGCGCAGGAGCTTCCTCCCCATCGACAGCCCACTGTCGCTCAACATCCCGATCCCCGAAGCGTCCGCGTTCGTGCCAGGTGTGACCGCCACGAGCGACACAGATGGACCCGAGTCCCGCGCCGACACGCCGAGCCCGGTCGTGGAGAGCTACATGCGGCGGGAGGAGGAGCGCGCTCGGGAGGCGTACCAGCGCGCGCTGCGCTCGGTGATGGCGTATCTGAAGGATATGAATGACCTCGGGCTTTCGCAGCAGGCGAACGCCATGGGGATGTACGGTACCGGCGGGGACGAGGCGCTGGTGTCACGCTCGCGGCGACCGACGGGCGTGTCGGGGCTCGACCGCGAGGTATCGATATCGTCGAATGGGTCGTCGACGCTGTCGTCGTTGGACTCGACGGGTCAGCTGCGGTCGATGGAGTCGCTGACAGGGCTGCGCGGGTCCTCGACGCAGACCAACAGCGTCGCCACGACGGACAGCAGTGGGTCTAACGACGAGCGAAAATTCAAGGACGATAAGGGCAAGAGGGCCATGGTCGTCCGCGAGATCGTTGTGTAAGTCTGAGTGTGGTCGTGTGCTCATGGTTCTAACTCATCTGCTTAGGACCGAACGGACGTACGTCCAGGGTCTGCAGGAGCTTGTGGACATCTACATCAAGCCCGGATCCACACCGGTCAACGTGCTCGGGGGCTCGAGCAAAGAGACCGTGGTTCCTGCCTCGGAGCGCAAGATCGTTTTTGGCGGCATAGACGCGTTGTTCTCCTTCCACAAAGACAGCTTTCTGCCGGCTCTGGAGGTTGCGGCAGCACCGCTTATGAGATCGAGTAGTGAACTGCTCGAGGCTGACGCCGATGGTCAGCTCTCGCTCACCGTGGCAAAGGCCATCGGGAGCATGTTCCTCAAGCACGCTGCCTTTATGAAGATGTACTCCAGCTACATCAAGTAAGTCGTTCCGTCTCGTTATGTCCTTTCGGCACTGAGTATCGTTTCAGCAACTTCGACAACGCTGTCCAACGTGTTAAAAACTGGACAGCCACGTCTGCGCCGACCGGCCCGGCACCGGCTGTGACACCCTCCACGTCCCAGCTTGCTGGCCTGGGACTAACCTTGTCTGCCATTTCGAGCCCCCATATTCCCGCCGACAATGGTGCGGCAACCGGTGTTCCGCCTCTGACGACTAGCCAGCGGAAACGCCTGCGGACATACCTCAAACGGTGTCGAATCAACCCGCGACATTCGCAGCTGACTTTAGAGGCGTATTTGCTGCTTCCTGTGCAGCGGATACCTCGGTATCGCTTGCTGGTACGTTTTTCTCCACATGGGCGATACTGTCACATGTTGATGTCGTCCGAAGCTGGAGGACCTACTCAGGAGCACGCCTCCGACCTACGAGTACATGGACGATCCACTAGACCGATCGTTGGCGGAAATATCATTGCTGGCCAATAATATGAACGAAGGGAAGCGTGAATCAGAGTCTCGCCAGAAGCTTGTCCAATGGCAGTCCCGAATACGAGGAAAATTCCCTAGCCCTCTTGTGCAGCCGCATCGGTGAGCCATGTCCGCCCGTCGTCCACGAACTTCATATCTTACTTCTTTTAGACGCCTCATCATGGATGGCCAACTGTTGTTAACGCGGGTCGTGCGGAAGGCGATGGTCTCGTTTGAAGCTATCAACGCGCAGGGTGACCCTGCTACGGTGCAAGTCGATTGCCTGGCTCCCGAACTCACACCGCGACCACTTGTCGGCATCTTGTGCAATGACTTGTTGGTCCTGTGTCGGGACCCGTCCGAAGGGCACGATCCGACTTGTTTCGTTGACTTGTGGGCTGTGTTAAGAATGCAGACGTTGCCCCAACCCGCAAGCATTGTTCATGGGAATGGTGCTTTTGCTTGTTCTGTATGTGTGTACCTTGACTCACCAGTTTCGCAGCTCTCCGGCTCGTTGATAACAAAGCTATTCTGTACTTCGATGCTCCATCACCATCCGACGCGTTGAATTGGTACAGAGGTGTGTTATATTCTTCCTGTGTCTCACTCGATGGCGATGGCTAAACTCGTTGTCATTGCAGCGATCAACCTCCATATTCCCAAGACATAGATGTGGCGCAACGCCTCCACCCACTTCATCTGTTTTCACACACAGTTGCATCCGTTTTTAGATTGTTGACACTGCGAATCTAGTCACCCCACTGTTCTTTCCCAGTAGCACTCACTCCCGCTCATTGTATTACCTTGAACCCTCTAGTATTTAAAACGTGTAGTTTGTTGGGATTATCGTTGCATTGCGAACCATTTTGTGCATGCTTTGTTTGGCAGGAACTCGAAGTGTGAACTCATCTTGAATCTATTTCAGGGAATTCGCGAAGAGCACCCTAAAATTGAAATTACGTTACGAATGTTGCTGCAGGATCTAAGTAAAAGGTATAAGAGGTAGATATTATCAGTTAACGAATCGCCAAAGGTTCTCGATCCACCGGAAGAGAATGGGGGACGGAGGGGGAATGGAAGAAATGGATGAGAAGGATAAATCCTTGGTGGAAGTGCCCGGTTTGGCGCATCGGGCTGGACCGGAAAGTGAAGGGGTGTCCTCACAGATTTCCATCGAATCCGAGGGAGCATGGGCTTTTCCCAAAGAAACATCCTGCCTCAAGGACGTCCGGATCTTTGGTAGACCTCGCATATCTGAAAGGGTTTCGGACCCATCCTCCTCGCGTTTCCGCTTGCCAGGGGAACAAGGGGATGCCAGCGATTCGCACAGGCTGTCTGTGTAAGTTTGTCTGGACCCGGTAGCGACTTTTGAGGGAGTCGACGCGTTGTCATAGGCAAAGTCGCGGACTTTGATATATCCCGGTGACGTCGTCGAGTTGCCGCTGGCATTGAGGCAGATGCGCTTCGAGGGTTCCTGTGGGTGATCAGAAACGCCTGGCCGTTTCAGTGCCCGGGTTGCCAGAGCACTTGGATGCACAACTGTGGCTCCAAAGCCCCTCCCCTGAGTTTGCAAGGTCGGCTGTTTCTTCACCGGAGCCGGTGGGGCGAAGTCTGGGGAAGGTTTCGGGGGCTGAATCGCACCACCGTCCAGACATTCCTCCTTCTCCAGCTTGTCGAGGATCAACAAGAAATGCTCGACGGCATTCTCCAGATCTGCAGTACTTTGCCCAGGCATGACAAAACGCGTCGGTTCAACGGGCGCCCCGATCCATTCGAGGTTCCATTCCCTGGTGTCGATGGGTGGATCTATTTTGTCCTCCTCCAACGCTTCCTCTATTTGAGCGCCCCTCGCTCTGGCTTTATTCCTGTTTGTAAGCCGTGCATGCCTCATGAGCTTTTCGTCCTCCCAGGCTCTGGCTCCCTCGTAATCGAGTTTGAACTTCACTTTCCTCATTTCCATCTGTAGATCCTCTGGTGTGGCGACCCCAAGTTGGATAGCCTCATTGGGAATCAGAGCGCGGCTGGCTTGGAAATCTATGATCGTCACTTTCGCGTCTCCCCCGATGAGCATATGGCGCAGTTCGATGTCACCGTGGTACACGCCACAGGCGTGAAGTTTTTCGAAGGCCTGTACGCAGCGCTTCTTGAGGACATGAGGCATGTCGGACGACGCTTCGATCCAGAACGAATGGTGGGGAGGTTCCATAGCCACGTCGACAGCACCGGGGTAGGAATATACATTGATAATGGCCGGGACTACATGTCCCTGAAGCGGCTTCAGCTGTACCTTGTAGAGCGCAAGCTGGAAAGAGGTAAATGGACGCGACGTAGATGGAACAGCTTCACAAACTTCGGAAAAGAACCCGTACCATTCCTCCTTCGTGAGCCAACTATAGCGATGTGAGACCAAGAACAGAGACGAGTGGCATTTGATCAATGCGTACACTTTCGATACATATTTAACTTCCCGATCCCCAATTTTCCCGGTCTTCAAGAAAGCTGAACACATTACGCCGGCTAATATTAGTTCAGTATCAGCCGAGCAGATGGAACTAAAGTTTGCAAAACTTACACGACAAGAGAATCCTCGATGCTGACTCTTTGAATGGTAAACCAGTTGTCCACTTCCACTTCCCGTGCGGAGCATAAATCGCCTTCTGCAACACATCTCCAGGGTATGCCTTCGGTAAAGGCTTAGCTGGGCCTCGCCTCTGGCGCGGTGGCTCTTTCCGTGACCAGTCTACAGGAAGGCTTGGCGCAACAACTGTGCTCACGCTCACATGTTGGTCCTCAACAGTCTCGAGAGGTGTAGGGTGATGTTGCCCACAGAGAGCTTTAAAAAACGTAGAATCATTGTCGCCGCGAGAGGAGATACGGTCAAAGACAATTGAGGCTTCAGCAGATCGTTGACTATGGGACAGGGTTGTTAAATCAGCAACAGCATATAAGGGAAGATCTGTGTGGGTGTGCGGATGGTACGGCAAGGAGTGGGGTGCCATGCTTGATGTGGGTGGGATATGGGACTGAAGAACGGTCTAATACGAGTTTAAACATCCTTGACGACGTTGTACCGGATTCAGAACAAGGGCCAAAGCGCAACAACTCAACGACAAGGCGAATCACGTGCAATCTTAAACATTTTACTCTTGTCTACTTACTAGCTGCTGAAGCGGCTGGCCAACTGAATAGTCAGGAAAATTACATTCAGAAATACAAATCAAGTCTAAAGATATATGTGTCGTGGGTTCTAATACAGTAATAATACTTGATTACAATAGACGTTCTAGGTTCGTTAAAGGGGTGAATCTTTCAGACCGCCAAAGCTCCATCCTCCCGGCATACTCATTTCCCGATCTCTTTTGGTAGAGAATATTGGAGTCGCCGTGGCGTGTCGGGGAGGTGTGGGCCAAATGTCGTGCATGAGCTGGGGAAATGAATGCGAGCTGGCACAGGTCGGTGACATGGGGATAGAGGAAGGACCGAAATCGGACATGTCATCTCCTCCAGTTTCCGCCACAAGACAGGAATGGATTTCAAATTCATCCCGTACACTCGACATATCCATCCAACTTCCTCTCTCCTCGTACTCTTCAAGCGTCATAAAATGCGGCGTTGCACGCTCGACGTTCATTTCACATTGACGGAGCCATACTGCCAATGTGGTCGTCTCAGACGATTCGCACGACGCTGTAGGAGAGGGAAAGACGGGGATTGCAGCGGAAAACTGATTTCTGGGTCAATTGTTGGAGATGGACTGGGCCTGGATGTTTCAAATTTCTTGAGGGCATTCTTTACATGCTTGACGCCCTGTTTCACTGTCCTGCGAAGATTCTTGAAGCTTTTAGATAGCTTGAGAAATCTGGTCGGCGTCGGCAAGAAACCGGGTTCTTGCGGCTCTGGGGCTCGAGCACCACTGCGAGAATATGGCCGTGAATATCCGGAGAATCCAGATAAGTGGGATGAAGGCGTCAAAGGTCGGAGTATATTGCGTCGGACTGGTGACGCCCATGGAACATATGGGCTATTGGGATGGGATACTGAAGGAATCTCAATGGACAGCTGATTAAAGATAGGTTGGGGTGATGGCGATTCACTGGATTTGAGGGAAGGAGCTGTGGGTTCACAGTCTAAGGACTGAAGAGTTATATCGAGAAAAGAGGGTAACCGCAATGGCGAAGTGACAAGGACTGGCGGAAGAGGCTGGAATGGGGTACAGGGCCGGGAGGTGAAGGGCGCCGGGGGGGTATTCGGCGGGCCATCAGAGCATGGTTTTATCGGGGTGCAGGGTCTTGGCGAGGAAACCGCCAGGGATGTATTCCGAGCAATATCAGGGCTAGGCTTGTCAGGCATGATTCCGCCTATGGGGATCTTATGGCTCTGCAGTTTGAACTGGCAAAAAGATATTGGATGGAAGGAGAATCAACTTATCAGTAACGACGCACTTGGACATTATGAGATTTCACGGCCAAAGGCGTACGAGTGGGCTCAGGCACCATGATAAAGCCGTCGGGCGCTTCGATCGACAAGGAGTGTGAGGAGCGATTTTCATGAGGGAAGTGGAGAACCATGGTGTCGAGGCCAGCTCTCTGGTAATTATCGTGAAGAGACATGAGGAATCTGAAAAAAAAAAACTAAGCGTAAAAAGTATAGGAGGAAGAAGGACGTATTGACCGTGAAGGGCTCTCTATAATGAGCCAAGCCAAAGATAATACAAAGAGAGGACAAGAGCCTGTCAAGCAAGAATCGTCCAAATCAAGGGCTGACCGTGGCGGGCCGGGACGTTTCTGCCAGCTGGACCAAACAAGTCATTCGACCAAACCACTGACCTGCACTATTCCCGATTGGCTTCCGGTCTTATCTCGTGCCTACCATAGGGCTTGCTGGCGATTAGTGAAATCAACAGATACCTACTTGTGCCTCGCATCATGCACCTTAATGAACGCATTGGTACCCGACTCTAAATCTCCGACATTGACCCCATATACCACGATTACTCAATTCAGGCATGGTTTCCTCAACTGACGTTTCTCCGTACGCACGGGGCAAATGGTAGTGTACTCAGAGAAAGACTACCGCATATTTTTCGGAATATCGTGCACGCGTGTGTCCGACCTGCGTGAAAGTATAAATATCAAGTTTCTCAGTATGCCTGAAACCAGTGAACGATGCTCAACTATAGCATTTTTTCTGTGTTAGCTGCGGTCGTCGCCAGTCCTCTGGTCGCTGCGGTTTCACCCCAAGCATACACATGGAAAAACGTCAAAATCGGTGGTGGTGGAGGGTAAGTAATGCTTTAGTGTTCAAGAACCGAGTTGCTCGAAACCTAAAAATGTGCTATTCAGATTCATACCGGGTATGAAACCGTTCTATTCCAGTTCGAACAGCCTTTGAAATTGGAGACAGGAATCGTCTTCAATCCTAAAGAACAGGTAATCTGGCACGCATTTTAACATTCGACTTTGATCCTCATGACTTTGGTAGGGTATAGCCTACGCTAGGACTGATATTGGCGGGGCCTACAGGCTTAATCCTTCCAACAGTCTGTTCACCTCTATGGACTGGAACATTGTTTTTGACGTGATGTCTCAGACACCTGGACACCCCTACTCGACTTTGCCAATGATGCTACTTGGAACTACTGGGGCGTCGCTGCACTAGCAACAGATCCTGTCCAAACCAACCGCCTTACTTGGTGCGGAACTGTTTTTTTGTACAGTTGATTTGTGAATTAATAAGACCTCCAGGCCACTGGTGGCTATACCAATAGCTTTGAGTTGAGTTGAGTATATTTATTTTGAAATGAGGCTGATCTATTCCACCAGTCCCAACAACGGAAACATCCTTATTTCCACGGATTATGGCTCGACATTCACAGCCTCCCTCTGCCCTTCAAGGTCGGAGGAACATGCCAGGTGTGCAATACAACAATATCATTATTCTCTGAACTCTCTAAGATAAGACTCTGCGAATAGGAAGAGGAATGTGAGTCTCGCTTAATTAAGCTATGCTTTGATCGTGCTTATTGGCGATTCTAGGGGAGAGGTATAGGATACAATTCACACCCATATCACGATTCTGACCCATCGTGTAGCGTCTTGCTGTTGACCCAAACAGCAACGGTATATTATTTTTTGGCGCTGGAGCAGGGAAAGGCTTGTGGAAGTCGACAAATTTCGGCGTTACTTGGCAAGTTGATCGTGATGATCAAATCGTCCTGGCGTTGACCAGTAGATGCACAGGACTCAAGTAACCAACTTTCCGAGTGTTGGTAAGAATTCAGATGCTTCTGTGCCGTTGTTCTCACGTTAAATTCCTTAATTCAAGGTACATATGCTCCCGACCCGTCGGACTCGAGTGGATATAATTCTGCGCTCGTTGGTAAATATCATTCACATTGTGGAAATTGACGCAGATTAATATGTACTCCATAGGTATCGCTTGGGTTACCTTTGACTCCACTTCTGGAACTCCTGGAACCGCGACACCTCGAATTTTCGTCGGTGTAGCTAATCAGGGTTCCTCTAACGTCTTCGTGACGACCAATGGTGGCACCACTTGTACGTGAATCACGCATGCCCTCGTAGACGCCCTGTATCGATGTTCCTGTCAGGGTCTGCCGTTGCAGGACAAAACACGACCTACATGCCCCATAAAGGTGTATTGTCACCTTCCGAAAAAGTCATGTACATCTCATATTCCAACGGCGGTATACATTTTCGCTCAACACCTGTGAGAGATTCTCACCCGTTGTGTAGCTGGTCCATATGATGGGACACTGGGAAGCGTTTTCAAGTATAACCTCACTTCATCAGTTTGTAAGTCTGCAATTTTAGTGCCCTACATATCCTCAGATGTGATCTTTAAGGGACCGATATCACTCCGGTACTAGCGGCACCCATCGTTACATTCAGGCGCTCATCACTACTCTAGGTAACTGGATCCGATTTATACTTCGGCTTCGGCGGCGTTGCCGTCGATCTGAAGAGCCCCGGTACCATCATGGTGGCTGCTCTTAACTCCTGGTTCGTACGCTTTACCAAATCGATATTGCCGTCTGACCGTTGAATCGCCTAAATAGGTGGCCAGATGGCCAAATCTTCCGGTCGACGAACAGTGGGGCTTCTTGGTCCCCGCTATGGGCCTGGGTGAGCTACCCTACGATGAACAAATACTATACGTACGTTCTTGCAAGGACACGATTGGGTATGCGTTTCGCTGATTTGTCCTGTAGCTATTCGGATTCTCTGGCTCCATGGCTAGGTCCCAATTTCGTGGACGGGACTCCTGGAGATCTTCAAATTGGTTGGATGATGGAAGGTGTGTCTTGCAGTACACAATATGAAGTTCCCGCAACTGAGCGTCGACCCAGCGTTGGTGATTGACCCTTTCGACTCAAACCATTGGCTATACGGCACAGGAGCGACAATGTATGGCGGACACGATCTTCTGAAGGTTTGTATATTTGTAACCCATTGTGCTCGAGAATGACTGATTACTAGTGGGACACAACTCACAACGTTACCCTACAATCACTTGCCGACGGCATCGAAGAGACCGCTGTTCAAGGCTTGATATCGCCCCCACTGGTATCTTTATCATAGTTTTTGCTTGCATGATTTTCATTTATTCTTTCAAGGACCTACTTTGCTTTCT
The DNA here is from genome assembly GCA_029204085.1 of Mycena sp. CBHHK59/15. Lineage (NCBI taxonomy): Eukaryota > Fungi > Basidiomycota > Agaricomycetes > Agaricales > Mycenaceae > Mycena > Mycena sp. CBHHK59/15. The sequence continues at coordinate 5,226 of JARGXW010001412.1, read as the reverse complement.
GCTCTTGGAGATATCCAAGGTATCTACAATTCGATCACTGTAAGAGAGTACTGATTGAACTCGCTTCAGGCTTCGTGCACACCGACCTTACTAAGGCTCCTTCCGTGTCTTACACCAATCCAGTTTGGTCCACATGTGCCGACATGGACTTCGCGGGAAACAACCCAACTAATATAGTTCGTATCGGGACTGGTGATTCGTACGTACAAACCATGAAACTGTTTTTTCTTTCGTTCCCACAAAGAATCCAGGTCCCAGGGAAAACAGGTGGCTATTTCGACTGACAGTGGAAATAGTTGGTCCCAGGACTTCGGTGCCACGGACAATGTTACAGGTAAATGAACATGCATACATATGTGCTGTCGGACTAAGCATGGCTGAAACGCTTTTTTTCAGGTGGCAAGGTGGCATTCTCTGGTCAGTCTTCCTTTGTTTTGGGTTGAATCGCATTCTTTTTCAGCCGACTCATCTGGCAAACAGCCAACGGAGACACCGTCCTGTGGCGAACCAATGGTAACGGCGTTCTAGTGTCGCAATTTACAAACCCATTCGCGGCGGTTCCTTCCCTTCCTTCTACGGCGGCAATTGCATCCGACAAGCTGAACAAGTACGTGAAATATCGTATTGACAAATTCATGCTCCGGTCCTAAAAAAAGCATTTCAAGCTCGGTGTTCTATGGGGCGGCATCCAGCTCTTTCTACCTCTCTACCGATGGTGGGAAGACCTTCGCAGTCAAAGGAGCCCTTGGTTCTTCCACGGCACCTGTGAAAATTGTTGTCAACCCCAAAGTAAGCGGCGATGTCTGGGTATCCACAGATAAAGGCTTGTTCCATTCTACCAACTTCGGATCCTCATTCTCCGCTATCTCGGGCATCACGGCGGCCTGGGCTATCGCTCTCGGTGCACCGAAAACCACAGGTGGATACCCTGCCGTTTTCGCAGCTGCAAATATCGGAGGTGTCGGATACTTCAGATCTGACGACGCGGGTCTAAACTGGGTCGTGATTAACGACGCTGCTCATGGCTTTGTATGAACTTTTTGCTGAACTCTTAACCACCACTTTACTCACGTTCAAACACAGGGCTCTGCTGCTTCAAATGTACTCACCGCCGACCCCAGAATCTACAGCCGGTGTGTTTTCCCTTAGTGTACATGTTTTCTTCTAACGCGTCGGTTCAGAGTTTATATCGGCACGAACGGAAGAGGTATGTTTCAGCGCCATTTTGTATGACTACTTGGTTACAATAAACTACAGGCATATTCTACGGGGATGCTTCTGGTGCCGCGCCTCCTGTCACCGTGACGAGCAGTGCGAGCAGCACGGTTTCATCCTCCACCTCGGCAACTACATCAAAATCTACGTCGACGATTACGTCAACAACAAAGACTACAAGTTCAACTACCACCTCACCTTCTTCCACTCCCACTGGAGTGGCGGGAGCATTTGGTCAATGTGGTGTAAGAAGAGCCTAAATGTCCCCATCATTTAACCTCACCGAACATTAGGGATCTGGATGGACCGGACCAACGACTTGTGTAACAGGTAATTATTCTTTATTTTTATAAAAATATCGTTAACTTGCATCTCTAGGATTTACCTGCACATTCAGCAATGCTTGTGAGTAGCTCGCGCATCAGCTTGCCGCACCATCTGAACCGATCTTGGCAGTCTACTCGCAGTGTGTTCCGAATTGATACATTTTAAGGAGGATTTTACTGCAAACCAATGTGCATATAATGACCTGAATTTCGTATAAACGCCGATTTTTTTTGTGGAACACAGATCTCTTGACCGTACGTAATCGAAGCAGCCACAGCCACTGATCGGCGTTTCTTCTTGGAACCAGTTCCCGATCCGCTCCATTGAAAAACGAGCTTTGTTTTGGAAAAGCCTGCTGGCGGCATTTGTACATTTCCTTGTCCACTCTCGAGTTGGATAGTAGCAGCTAAGAATTACTCGCCGCTTACATCAGTAGTAGGATTCTTGCAATAATTTAAACCTCAGCTCGCTCAAGTCTTTAGCTTTTTTGTAGAAAAAAATAGAGACGCTTTACCGCTGATAAGACTTGAAAAGTGGATAAATACATCTCAAGTAGGAGTTCCGTTATCGGATTCCTGTTGGAAGGTTAATGAGGGTGATCGCTGCGTGAGGAACAACCCAGTGAGCAACTGGATTCGGGCCAGACGGGCCAGCCAAACACGAATAAATAGTTTCTTCTTGAATCATTTGACAATTAGGCTCTGGTGTCATGTGTGGAACAACCTCAGGCCCGATTAGGCCTGGAGCTGTCAAGCCAGGCCCAATTGGGCCTGAGGCTGTCAAAGGCACATGCCGCTGTCAAGCCAGGCCCAATTGGGCCTGGGCTGTCAGAGGCGCGTGCCACAGGCTCATTCCCAGGCCCTATTCCACCTTGTTTCTCAAGTTTTGCACTAGTCTGCCATGCTGGGGACGTTGTATGGTCCAACTTGAGATTATAGATGAACCATTGCGCCGCAGGCCGAAAAAGTGGCCCAAATAGCCCGGAACCACAGGAAATTCAATAAAAATAAAAGAGTGTTTTGCACTGAATCTGGTTCGCAAGGGCATGGGTAAAATTAATTGGGCTCGAACGAGTCGGGGAGTGCCACAGCCGGTAAAATGAGCCAAATTTAGTGAAAAGAAGCTAAATTCGTGGAGGACTTGCAGAACACTGTGAGCACAATATAATCTGATCCACATCTTGCGTTGAGTTGGAATTGTGAGGAATGAATTTGAATACTTGCCTAGGTTCAGATTCAGCATGGGAAGGGTGTCTGCAGAAATACCAGTCTAAGGATCTAAGGAATTGTGCAAGAGAAATTTTACATGTTTGGGTACTGTGGTGGAAATGTTAAATCCGGGAAGAAAAATGTATACACATGGCAAAACAAATGAAGGAAAGATGCGGGATGCGTCGGAGGTCTATTGAGACGTGAGAGAGGGAGAAACAAAATTGCAAAATGAAAAAGCATATAGCGGCGCTGGCGGGTTCGAACGTACGCGAAGGAAAAGAGATCACGCGATCGGCAAAACTAAACCTGAGCACTTTCCAAGTAGACTACACAAACTTGCAAGATTTGTCTCTGCTGAACACTTCAAGTGGCCTATGGACTTTTTGAATAATTTTTGAATAATTTTTTTTTGTTCCACATATGACACCAGAGCCACAATTATCACTGTAAAGTCTGATCACGTGGATCATCAATGAGTCATGGAGAACCTTGAAATTTTGGATTTCGCTATTTTCCTGACTCGACTCTAACTACCTTTGCTACGAAAATGACCAAACCGTGCCTCTGGCTCCGTTGCGAAACCAAAGAATTCGAGCGCCGCGCCGCTTTGACCCCTACCACATCCAAAGAAACTCCTCGATGCCGGTTTCGAAATTTTTGTTGAACGCGACGCCCAGAGAATCTTTGATGATTCTGAGTATGAAGCGTGGGTCCAGACTCGCTTCACAGTCTGCCAAAGTTGATGATTTGCAGTGTTGGCTGTACACTGGTAGAAAACAATTCTTGGCCAACGGCACCTACCACAGCACCATCATCGGATTGAAGGAACTTCCTATCTCAGAGGAGCCGCTTCCCCACACCCATATTCAATTTGCACATTGCTACAAGAACCAAGCAGGATGGTCGTCTATCCTTGCACGATTCCAGAGCGGCGGCGGCACACTCTATGATTTGGAATTCCCTCAACGACGCCACCGGCCGACGTGTTGCCCGCCTTTGGTTTCCACGCAGGATTCGCTGGCGCGGCTGCGGGTGCTTTGGCATTGTCATCACAGAAAAGAGGAGAAAAACTTGGGCATCTTGAACCATTTGAAAACGAAGAGGCGATGGTCACAACCGTCAAGCAGTTGCTCGGTGGTAGTGGAAAGGGAGTCAAGGCATTGGTAATCGGTGCCCTAGGAAGATGTGGCAGAGGCGCGGTCGACCTGTTCAGGAAGATCGGGCTTGCAGAGTTAGTATCGTCTCATCTGCGGTCTATATCCTGTGCTGATTTCCGCTTCCAGAGATGACATAGTTAAGTGGGACATGGATGAGACTGCCAAGGGCGGCCCTTTCGACGAAATTCTTGATGTCGACATCTTCGTCAATTGCATCTATCTCAGCAACACGATTCCAGCCTTCATAACCAGGGATAAAGTTATTGCAGCAGGTTCACAAAGAAAGCTGGCAGTGGTCGTGGATGTCAGCTGTGATACAACCAACCCCTTCAATCCAATCCCGATATACAGCATCAACACCACGTTTTCGGAGCCGACGGTGGCCGTCGATGTTGGGTAGGCGGTCGCGTACTGGCGGATATCGATATCTAACACCTATCTAGACCTCAAAATACGCCGCTGTCCGTGATCTCCATTGACCATTTGCCGACGCTCCTTCCGCGCGAAGCTTCGGAGCAATTTAGCCTGGATCTCCTGCCCTCGTTACTGGAGTTCCCCAATAGGCGGACTGCGCGTGTTTGGACGGACGCCGAAAAGCTGTTCAAGGAAAAACTGGCAGCCGCTGCTGTGGTTGAGGGGCTGTAAGAGTCTTAGTAAGAGCGTGTCGATTGATCGACGACCATCTGACTCGAAGTGCATATATAACGATGTAGAGATCCCTGAGTGGATGGGATCACAGAGTTCTGATTCCTTTCAAATCAGAATTCCAACTGCTAGGTAACTCGTGGCCGCTACTTTATTAGTCCAGTGCCAGTCTGGACTGCGGACGCCCTTGAGGGACGAAAGCCGAAGCAAGTGCTAGGCAATGCTAGACTGCGCACTGGCCGGTGTATGAGATTGTGATGGGATCGGTAGTGGATCGTCAAGGCCAAGACGACTCTTGAGCAATGTGTCGCGACGGAAACGGGCCGTCAATCTCCGTCATATAGTAAAGCCTTTGCCATCACATTCCCTTTTCCTTACAGCTAGTCTGCCACTGGGTGTTCCATTGGTTTCCTTCTGCCTCTTTCTCTTCCTTCGCCTGTGCAATTCCTTGCAGTTTTACACCGGTGCTGGACGCCTCAGTCATTAGTAACCTCTAATATCTTTCCGCTCTTTCGTCATGGATTTCGTGCCTAAACATGTCCCCGAGATATCGGTTTCTCCTGCTCCAGAGGAAGCCATGGTTCCTGAGCCGTACTCTCCGTTCTCCTGGAACACCGTTCTCTCCGATGACGACGATGGTTTCCGGGCCCTACATTTGACTCCCCCACCTA